>QEOT01001548.1:32864-44448 GCA_003123785.1 Pterocarya stenoptera
GTGATTGTTTCGTTATTTGATTAAATGGTGCTGCTAGCATCTAATAAATACTCCAGACATGGAGAGTAAGAATTGGGACCGAAAGAAGGTAGCAGTGATGTTTTAACTCTCCTATTTTAGTATAAAAGTTATGATAAATATTACTTCCAGTTTGCTATGACTTTTCCAACATATTTCCCTTCTATTTGACTTTTCAGCTATGTCCTAGATCGAATGTCAAATAATATAATTTCTACCAGTTCTAGAATTCCCAAAGAGAAACTTTGGCACTGCAATGTTCTGCCATGGAAATTGAAAACTCATACTGTGGATTAACCTTAAGTTGATCTCTTATATTGTAAATTGTATATTGCAGGAAGGGGTGCCACTCCAGAAAATGGTTCTGTTGTTTATCCAATGGAAAACACACTGAGTGGAATATACTGTTCCCCTTACCAGAACTTGGAATACAGGCCTGTTCAACATTCCTTATTAAGTGCAAGAATGGAAGGTCCACAATTTCGAGTGGCTGATTCAGGTGCATCTTATGATCCTTTTCTACACTCTCCAGCTCCTGGAAGCTCTTATATGGTCCCGGAGAGTAGTGCTGGCCATGCCCATATGAGTTACTATAATAGCCACACTACCCAGGAAGTAGAGAGTGCTTTACTAGATCCTACAATGGGAACTGGAAGAAACCCTTTCAAGAGAAAAAGCCCTGACCATTCTTTAGACTGTGAGACAGGCAGCACAAGCAGATTTTATGCCACTGGAAGTTCCTCCAGTTCTTCCGAATCTCAGCCTGAAAAATCAACTTCAGACTATAGACATTTCAGTTCAAGTTCCATTGGCTTACCCCCCTACAGGGGTGGCAATTTCCCATTTGGTAGTGAAGATGCTCTTAGGAATGTGAGAAGCCGATCTAGACTTGATGTGGATCCCATGGGGAGAAGTTATATATCAAATCAATCTTTTCACCATTACCGTCCAATGACTCATTTGACCAGCCATTCTGGAACAGTGGACATTGCTAATTTAAATGCAGATATCAACACTCATGATCAGAACCTTGTCATTCCACCTCCTGCTGCACATCGAAGGCTTCCGACTTCAGGTCAGTTGAAATATAATCTTTCTTGTTGCCTCTTCTGCCACTATTCTGAGAATTGACATATTTTTATTATAATTCCAGAAACCATTGGCATTAACCATGAGATGAATCAGTTTCTTGTTGGGGGAAGGACTTTAGATACCGGTCGTCTTCATCGTGATTCCTTACCGATTAGAAATCCTGTTTCACCACCACAATATCCTAGTGGTATTCATCCTCAGATCGTGAGTGAAGGTCGTGGAAATTATTCTCGAAGAGCTATGTCTTCATACAGAGCCAATCCAAGTTGTTCCCAGTTGGGACATGAAGCAGCTCGCTCAGAAATTGGTCCGCAGTTTCTCTCAGAAACTCATTCTTCCAGATATTTAAGGCCATCATCTGCCAGAGGCTGGTGTAACAATCATTTGGATGGAAGGTCGAGGATATCTAGTGAGAGGTTTGAATCACTTTCTAATGCTGGGGAAGCACATGATAGGATGGGACCTGAGGTGCGTAATTTTCATTCTCTAGTTTTACCTGTGGAAGCATGGTCCTGAGGTGCTTGATTTTCATTCTCTAGTTTTAACTGTGGAAGCATGGTCCTGTACAACCACAGGATATTGAAACCCATAGAACTGATAGGGCTTCGAGTTTCACTGTTTCTGCTATGGAGATTTCTGAGTCCAACTACTGATATGATAATGTTGTTAATCCTATATGTACAAATATCATCATGGGGCTTTTTTCATGACCATAATTAAGCACAGATATGCTGATTGGATCAAAACCCATTAGAAAGGATATTTTTATGGGTATAATTTCATGAAAATACTGCAATTATGACCTTGCTAAAAGTGTATGCAGTTGTGCCTGTGGATACCTGTCAAGATGACAGCACAAAGGGCATAAGGACAAGAGATGCAGAGGGAAAGGATTGTGGGGGACTGGGTTTAGGGCTTACTTTTTCAGATTTTGTAATATCTTGATGGCATCTATCGTTGTGACAACTTGGGTTGACCAAAAGTTGGTCTGTCTGACAGCTCCATGGATTACTTTTTCTTTTCATTTGATAAAGCATGCACTTCACCGATTGTGGGTGTAGCTAAACGTGATTGAGGAATCTTAGATGTTTTGATTACACAATGTTATTGTATCCCAACATTGAAGCAAGCCATTGTGGTTTAGTGAGCTTAGCCTTTTCTTTACCCTTCTTGTTGGTGCCAAGCTTGGAAGGTGCTTTGAGACTCTGCCAGTTACACATTCAATGGCCTTCACCTCTGAAGTCTGAACACATCTCTGCCAAGCACCCAACTCTCTACACACCAGATATTTGTTCTGCTTATTAGTTTCATGCAAACCGGATATATAGTAGCTCTTGTACTGAAAATATGATGTCAGAACATATAATTGTTTTATGTGCAGGCTCTAATGATGGTGGATCACCCGCCCATTTATGGCTCCAGAAATTTGTTTGATCAGTATAGGGACATGAGGCTCGACATTGACAGCATGAGTTATGAGGTTATTACCATTAATACATCAATCCACTTGTTGTCTTGGTTTTCCCAGCTCCTGTTGACAACAGTTATTGGCTTTGGACAGGAACTACTTGCACTAGGAGAAAGAATGGGGAATGTAAGCACTGGCTTGTCTGAGAATTTCATTTCAAAGTGCTTAGTGGAGACAACATATTCTTCAAAACTTATCCTGGAGGAGGCACGCTGTGCTATTTGCCTTGTAAGTTTTTTACTGACCCTGTCTCATTAGTAGTGGTATGCATCTGACTTGCAGACCTAAAAGGAATGGCTACTCATCAGAGCGTCATGTTTATTTAGTGATGAACCTCATAATTAGAATGACCCATGAAAATTTCCCATGGTTAACAATTTTGAACCATCTTACTTTCTTGTAGTTTTGTTCAAAATTGTTGAGGCCCTAACGAGGGAGTTGGACAGGATATGGGGCATCTGAGTATGCTTGCCCACAGCTTGGGTTGGTACAAGAAACTGGACATCTGAATATTTTCAATGTTTAAGGGATTGGCAAGAGGAAAGAGAGGGGGAGGGGGAGAGAGCATAGTATATTTTTCTGAGTATTAAGTTCAATGCTCTTAATATTGGAATGTACATTCTCTGTGGTCCAAGATTTTCTAGTCTAGACATGCACGGAGTGAGATGCATACACGGTACATTTTTTTGTTATGCCAAGCGCATGAATCTATATTCGTGCATATACGGCTCAGTAGATAAAACATATTACTTTGTGTTCATGCTGACGTTTTTTTTTCCGCTCTAGATAGACGCATGATTTTTTATGGCTTAAGCTTGGGTGCGATTTATCAAATATCGGGTCCTGATTTTCTACTAAAGTCACGTTTACAATTATAAAAGTGCTAATAGAGAGCTAATCTTTTCAGGTTCAATAAAATACTGAATAAAAGATGTATGGGTTGCATTTTCTTCTTGAAAAACGGTTTATCTCCTCCTTCCGAAGAACCGCACGGGGCCAATTGTGTCACTTTTGTTAGCTAATTGTTTTCTCTGTGAATGACTTTATCTTGAAGGCCACTTATCCTAAGAGGCCTAGGAGCATTCTCGTGTGAAATTTTTGGGCAAAATAAGGAATTTATGATTGAAAATAAAAATGATGCTAATGTTTCGTGGGCTTCCAGCTGTCCCCTTCTTAGAGATATACATATCTAACTTTTCTGCCTTTTGTTCAATTGCGATTCACAGGAAGAGTACAAGAACAAGGAGGAAATTGGGACAGTGAACAACTGTGGGCATGACTACCATGCGGTCTGCATAAAGAAATGGCTATTGATGAAGAATGCCTGCCCCATCTGCAAAGCTCCTGCTCTTTCAGATAGTTTGAAGGAGCAATAATTGGCATTTAGTTCTCTTATGATTTTTTCGTGTCTCATTCTTGTAAATATACAAAGGCAATTCATAAACGAGAGTTGGTGAAACCCCTCTCATGGTGTATGTATAGAATGCTTGAAAAAACTTGAATTAATATTAGTCTACTTTTATCAGCTATAACCAAATCAGACATTGTAGATTGCAGAGATTCAGTCAACTGTGCCAAAAGCCGCTTTCTATATGGGGAAAGATGAAGGAAACAGACTTTGCATTTCCACAAGTTCTCTTGTGGGTTGGGGAATATAATTATTTGAATTCAACAGATCAAAGCAAATGGCAAGAATCATCGGATGATGTTTTGATTAAAAAAATAAAAAGTAATGCTAGAAAAAGTGGAGTTTATTATTAAAAAAAATAAAATTTTCATGTGTCTCAGATTTATTTATTTTTTTAAGAGAATGTGTGAAACTTATATATTCTAAAAATGTAAATATTATTTCTGAAAGGAAAATGTTTAGGCCATCGACACTTTCTAACGAAAAATTGTCCCGATTCTAGGATGTGTTTGTTTACATTTTAGTATTGTGTTTTTTTATTTCATTTTTAAAAAATACTTGGAACAAAAAAAAAAGACAAAAAAAGTTTTACACGTGTTAGAAATCCTCGGTAGCTCTATCAGCTCCCTTTCCAAAAAGACAAAAGATATATCACCTAATTCGCATTAGCACCGCGCATTTATAGAAGTCAAATGGGCTGTGCTAATTACTGGGACATGATTTTGACGTAAACCAGTCAGTCAAGCACTAATTATTTTGCAGCAAACCCTATTCTCTGGTGGGTTTACGACTCAACTCGTTCGGACCAATAAGCCTAGTGGGATACGAAAGCAATCCCCCTGAATTTATAAATGAAAAGGACAACTCAATATACTAATCCTACTCACCAGCCTACGAGAGTCAAGCACTCTTGATAAGGGGTAGCATTAAAACGCGCAAACACCTCAAATACCAGACATACATATATGCGATGCCTATTGCTTAGCTAAGTTTGTTGAATAAAAAAATATTATATTTCACTATATTGACATACTTTGGACCATTATTCAATAAATAATACCTTGAAAAAATTGTCAATATTAGCCCCTTGATTATTAAATATTGGTTGGACATCTTTTATCTTCTTTCTCCTTATCCTGTGTTTGACTATAGAAAGAGACCAAGAGTTCTTTATATGGTGGGTCAAAGTAACCTTGACCATTCAGATCAGTAATAACTTACAGGCTATGAATTTATTGGTTACAAAATTAAAGATGAATTGAGTTGAGAAAACAAAAATCTATAATTATTCATCTTATGCATTACTAAATTTTCATTTGAAGTCATGTGATGGGAGAGTGAATGGTTTGGATAAATGCTTCCAGAATTTGTCCCTAAAAAAAAAAAACAGTACAAGAAGGGCACTTTACAAACGTTGATGTCTTTGGACTTACTTTGCAACTAAGGAATAAATACTAACTCCATTGATTACAGATTGACATAAATAATGATGCAAATTTACTATATTAACACATCAATTTTCCATGATAACAAGTTACAAATCTAAATTTGGGATTTTGAACTGAATCTAAAATTCCATCAGCTTTACAGATTGTGGCAACAATCATCGAAATTTGTGGTCTGCGACGAGAAATTCCACAAATCAGCTTTCAAAAGCCTCTCCAGAAAAGTACTGTTTGCGAACCATTTTTCGGTAATCTGCCAAAAGCATTCCACTTGATATTGATTACAATTCTATTATTAATAGTATACATCGATTACAGACGTCTATACAAATTACATGAGGAATGTTTCAACAGAGCACAGAATATCGGTGGCATTGCATAAAATTATGTAGGAAATACAATGTTCAGAAATCAAACCATATTTGGCAGTTTATGAGCAGTAGCAACAATCTCATGGAACTTAATACCGAGAAAGTACAAATTCACTGGCTTGAAGCAGGAGATTGGGTGGTTTAAGACATACATAACCCGCAAGAAAAATATAGCATCTAAGCCAAAAATTGTAGAAAATAAGGCAAGGAGAAAATAAATGTATCTAACCTTCCTTATTGTTCCACAACGCTGCAGCATAGCTGTTGAGAGGACTCTCAGGGTTAGGCTCTGCTTGTGGGAATTCAAAAGTTAGGTACTGAATGAAAGGATAGAGAAGCTTAAATACAGGTTATAGCAACCAGACCTCCCAATAGACTCTGAATGGACAAAAGAATTGTTCTACAATCATAAGCTGACGACCATTTGTCCTAATTAAGCGCGCAACATACGGAGAGAATTGCATTAGTTCCAACTTCCATATGAAATTATAAAAACTGAAATGTTATGCATAAACCATCAAATCGCTTGTCCAAACCCTTCACGTATTTAGAAAACAGACCAACGGTGAAAAGTTTGTTTCTCATGTTTCATTATTTCGGAGTTTAATAGCATGAAAATTTGCCCAAAGTAATCAACTGATACCTGAAGTATGTCAAGACATATGTTTCCAAACTGATCAACATTTGGATGGAAGCACATTGTCTCAAACTTGACTTGGGGTGGTTTAAAAGGGTAGTCAAGGGGAAAACGCAAGGAGAGCTTGTAAGATAACCCCTCATACATTGTTTCTTTTCCACCCTCGATTGTGCCAATCCATGTAAAAATGCTCTCGCCCTCGGGAAAAGCTGATACTCCAAGATCATCTCCTCCGCTCATCTGCACAAACAAACACTATTAGAGAACAAAGAAGAAAGGCAAAGACAATTGAAGAAAAAGGTATAACGTGAAAGAAAAAAAGGCAGACAAAATTACTTTTTCAATTAATATATGCTGGCGGAAAATTATACATATAACTATTGCACAACTTTCACAAAATAAATCAATATATGCCCAACTATTTCTATAGGTTAAAGCTTTAGAGTAAGTTTGAACACCTAAACCCTCATAGCACCTCTAGGCTCTAAATGTTTTATTCGCGAAAGTTTTATCACACTGGTTTGGAAGAGTTAGAGAAAAATTCGATGCCTAATAAGTAACACACAAATTAATTTAATTTCCACAAGCATTCTCTTCAACCTTTCATGAAATTTTATTTAGAAGTTTCCCAAAAGAAAGAAAAACCTAATGCACTGTCTACACTTGGGCAGTGATATAAAATGCGGAAGATAGTCGTGTATTTCTAAACAATCACGCATATATTAACATAAATTATAGAAACACGAATTCTAACCTTAACACCAATGGCCTTTCTACCAACCGAGAATGGAATAACGCTCTCTTTTTTATTTTTGTTTTCTTATAGGTAATCAAGAAGTTTTACTAATAGGCAAAGCAAAGTACTTTTCCGCTCTATAAAAGTTACCAACTTTTACAGCTTCAGCTCCCGTGAGATAAATATTGATCCGAAAAAATTCGAGATTCAAGAAAATTGAAAGCAACAAACGGGAGAACAAGCATAGATTTTTAAAAACATACATACCATAAGAGACATCAATTCCTTTTGAAGCCTGCGAAAGTAATACAAAAATTCAATTTTAAGCCGTGAAAATCGCATTAATGAAGCTTGAAATGCCAAGCATATAATTCAACGATACAAGAAAACCCTATTGCTCTTCGTTGGCAGCGAACCAACAGAGGGTAAATAGAACCGACAAGAGTTTGGAATTTCATTTCTTTCCCTCTTCACAAGTTATCGGCAACAAACAGAATATTTCAAGAAAAATAATCGAGAAAAGAAAGAAACCAACAGAACCAAAGCGTTAATCTTTTGATTGGATGCCGAGCCAGTGTGAGAAAGAAGTCATAAGAAATTCAAATTCGCGAGTTTACGTTTCTCCTTTCTTTTTTCCATTTTCCTCAGAACCAACAGAAAATCCAGGATGAGAGTGAATGGTAACCTGTTACCTATGAGAGACAGAGGCGGTGTCGACAGAGACAGGCGAAGCAGCGGGTTGTTTGAGTGGAGCTGCTGCGGGTGCATGACGGTGGCGATGCTGCTGCGGGATGGAGGAGTTGTCGGCCGTCGGATTGGGGGTTCGGACCTCCATCAGGTCGATGGAGATCGACAGCCCTATTACAAATTGGCACGGGGTGAACGGTCCTGATCCGATCAATCAGGCAAACGACGGAGAGGTCGGATTCGCTTTGGTCTGAAATGGGAAGAGAGTGCAAATTAAGCAAATTAAGCTGGGGATAATGTATATAAATTTATAATATGAGTGGGCAATTAACTTTAAATTATACTTTTATAAATAATAATAATATTAATTAATTAATTAAATTTAATATTATGAACTATATATTAAAAAAAATTATAAATTTGTGTGTCATCACACTATTTTTGTGGGAATTATTCAGTTGTAACAAAATCAAAACATCAATAATTTTGTATATATTCTAATAAATGATTTTATATAATATTAAATCAACGAATTTTCTAGTTGGCAATGTTTCCTGAAAAGAAGTCTGAAAACGTTGGATGTTTGAGAAATATAATTTATAAGTTTGGCCTAGAACTTATACCTTATAATTTAAGTAATAAATTATATTATTAAAAATTATTCATTATTTATTAACCATATATTTCAAACACTTCCAAATATATTATATTTATTTAGAAACAAATTTAAAAAAATATTTTTAAAGTTAGAAATGACGATCATTTAATTTTTCTAAAGATTATAACTATATCTCTAAAAGTTTGAAAGTTGTAATTATCGGAAAGTTATATTAATATTTTCGCTTATTACAGTCTTTTAAAATTTGAATTACATTCCGAATCATTCGAAAAAACAAAATTCATGAGAAAAAGCATTAAAATTCTCAAATGTATTTTTTAATTTATTTGAAATTAAAAAATATTTTAATATATTACGTTCAAATAATTTAATTTTTTATTTACAAAATTTTTCAAGTTATTTAAATACTTTTCAAGACACATGACATAATCCCAAAGAGGGCCATAGACACCAAAAAAAAAATTTGCTTTGGCTTCTACGATATATAACCTTAAGACGAGGGCGAAGTTAGTAAAATAACTAAAAGTTAATAATGGTTGCATTTGGCACCGCCAATGGATGCTTTTGTTTGTGAGGACCGCTTTGAAGCGGTACCATCCGCCATTTAGGTGAAACCAGCATCTAGTGAAAAACTGCCACTTCAATAAATGGTAAAACATTATATGGGGACCACCCCCATCAGATTTTTTTCCAAAATTTCCTAAACTTATTTTCACTCCATTATTTCATCCAGCCACTATACGTTCCCACCGCTGCCGGTCCATCTTCATCCGCAGAAGAAAATCCTGGAATCGAAAACAACATGAAGGAAATCTTCTGGTGAAGGAATCTTCTGGGAAAAAGTAGGAATTGATGGCAACGGATCGATGCAAAATATTGAAAAGTATCCATCAAATAAATGCATGCCCACAAGATTTTGAAGCACAAGATGTTCATTTTATTGGTGGCTTTTCAGCCATTTTTTACTCTGGTTCATAGGTCACACCTTCATCTGATTATGAAATGGATGGGCTACGTGGCCTTATTCTATTGGAGGCTGTTCTCAGCCCTACATCAGATGTACCGACAAGAAGATATTCTCTTTGTTTTTATATATTAATTGGTCGGCCATTTGAATGTAAGATTCGCAGGGAGGGAGGGTTTCCACGTTAGAATTAAGTACTCAAGAGATTATATGCATGAGCTGGTTGATTAAATGCCACGAAATGTCCCCCAGCAATATAACATTCAAATAATTGATGGGGTCACTGGAATCCACTTTACTTACTCCTCAAATGGAATATATAAAGTCATCATTTCATATGTATATATATACATATATATGATATTGTTCCAACGATTCTATATATGTAGCCATTAATTATAGACCAGCTTGGCGCCTTGTACGTACGTGTTCTGGGTTTACAGCCATTAATCCTTTTCAGATCATGCTTATCCAAATTGATATCTTAGACCCATACATCTACCAAACAGCTAGCTAGCTAGGATAGATTAAATGTCCAGTGCTTTTTGTTTTGATAAATATTAGTATGTTGTCGGAGTTTATCTTTTTATTTTGGCTACTAGCTCATGTATTTATTTATTTATTTAATTCTTTTTATTTAATGATTAAGAAATTGATTTTAGTGTATTGATATATTTTTTAAAAATATTAAAATATATTAAAAATATAAATAAAAAATAAAAAGACAAATTTGTATTAACGGCACACCCAGCCTAGTACTACTCTTTTGTTTTATCCTTTATGAGGTACACTATTGATCAAGGGCTAGCTTATGACAGGCCAGAAAATGATCATATATCTATTTTTTTGGTTAATTGCATTATGCCCCTACGAACTTTTACTCAATTTACAATGTGCTTCTGAAACTATTAATTGCATCAAAGTAGACTCTCGAACTTTCAAAACTTTCCAATCCCCCTCTTCCGTCTACCAGCAGCGTTAAATCTAACAGAGATTCATTGTATGTGCTGCTCATGTGCATAACATTTACTGCAAAGATGTAGATTTCATCTGATTTATTATCATTGACCATATAAAATATAAAATAATATATGCTAACAATTAATAATAAATCATTAATCATTAAATAATTTTTTCTTATTAATTTATATATGATTAATGAATATCAAATAATTCCATTGTGTACATAGATTATTCATACTTGCTTGCAAGTTACGTATAAAATAATTTTATATATGGTTAATGACTAATGATTTATTATTAATTGATAGCATATGTTATTTTATATTTTATATGGTTAATGATAATAAATTAGATAAAAATTACATCTTTACAGTGAATTTTTGTTAGATTTAACACTGCTGGTAGACGGAATGAGTGGATTGGAAAGTTTTGAAAGTTCGAGAGTCCACTTTGATGCAATTAGTAGTTTTATAGGCATATTATAAATTGAGTGAAAGTTCAAAGGCGCAAAGTGTAATTAACCCTTTTTTCTTAAGCAAGGTGATATTAAAACTACAATACAAATATCCAGCACACATCATATTGTAATTATATTACATAGGTGAGTCCTTTCTATTGGAGAAATTTAGCAGACTTGGTAGTATTGGGATTAGGGGAATGTTTCCAAGCGCCTGTGTAGAAGCTACCCATTGTGCGCACATCGATTTTTTGTCTAATGAATTTTGTCCATAGATCAGTTTTCAAAGCTCTCTAGGTTGTGCTTGATGTCATTGATAGTAGCTTGCATAGTCCAGTTTGTGTTTGGGTTAAAAGAGGTTACTGCCTTTACCACCTGTTGCGAGTCACCTTTAATGGCAATTTTTCTCCATTTTCTCTGCATAGCTTCTTTTATACCCATCAATGTTGCAACTGCTTCTTCTATATTGGAATTGCCGAATTGGTATGGGGAATAATATTGGTTCTGACAAACAAAGTATCTCCTGCATATGTTTTCCCTCCTGCCTAACTGCTACATCAAAATATCTCATGAAAGTCCCGTGGAGTTTGATGGTGTAGTTCTTATTCTATCTGTTTTTTTTTTTTTTTCTTGACCAAGCATTTTTGTGTTATGCATAGCTTCTTAGGACTGTGGCTACAAATGTCATTGGAGAGAGATAAGGTGAATTGTGAACCACT
>QEOT01001553.1:3888-22446 GCA_003123785.1 Pterocarya stenoptera
AAACAATATTTAAAAACTCCCAAAATTTAAAAACAAAATAAATAATCACAAAATAAATTAAATAAATCCTCCATTAAAATACACTAAAATCTGGGATGTTACATTACTAGATGGTATTTCCTTGTGTAAAGAGCTGGGTTTTAATAATATTAGTATTGAGAGTGATTCCACTTTGATAATTTCTTGGTTGAGTAGTTGTAAGTGCACAGCTTGGTACTTATGGGACTATTGGGATGACCTGTGGAGGCTTTTAAGAGATGTTCATTTCACCTTTAATCATCAGCTACGTGAAGGGAATATGGCGGCGGATTTCCTGGCGAGAAGGGGCGAGGAAGGTTATAATAATACTTTCTTGGATTTTAATTCTTTGCCACGTCAGTTGAAAGGCATTCTTCGTATGGATAAAGCAGGTTTGCCTCAGATTAGATGGTAATTTGTCTTGTTGGTTTTCTTTGGATTAGGCTTGTTTAGTTTTGTATTGTTTTGTTTTATTCTGATTTGGGTTGTTTTCTTTTTTGGTGTTTTTCTTAGTCTTGTTTAGTTTTTTTGTGTTCCTTTTTATAGGCCTATTTAGTTGTTGTGTTGGTTGTTTTATGTTGGTTGGATATAAGGGATGGTTTTTAGTGTTTTATCTGTAAATCCCCTATGTCGGTCTTGTTACCATGGTATTCCTCCGCCGTAAGTGGGGGCTATTAATAAAATTGGGACGGGGTCACTATTGGACAGGTGGCTTTCCGTTCTTCTATAAAAAAAAAAAAAAACAAAAAAAAAACTCTAACTTAGTTTCCAAACTATCTTCTGACTGCAACTATTGCTTAAATTGGGCCATCAAATGTGCCTTTCTACTCGTATTCTTGTCAGCTGAAGGAAATACATANCAACTATTGCTTAAATTGGGCCATCAAATGTGCCTTTCTACTCGTATTCTTGTCAGCTGAAGGAAATACATCTTCATGTAAGGAACTTGTGCAGTGAGGAGAATGCCCTTCTTCATTTTCTCTGTATGCCTCATAAATGCAGATAAATGCATTTCTCACCTTCCAACTAAAATCAATTTTTTTTGCATTATCATGTGCATACATTTGTCCCAACCCAAAATCAAGATATTACATCTTGTAGCGAAGATCAAGAAGAACACCAATATAGAGCAACATATTCTGATTTTTCAAGTTCTCCCAATACATGTCAAACTTTCTCTTCATATTTATGGCCATTAATCTCACAACGGGATTTCGATCTTCACACTCCATATTAATGGCATCTTTAATAGTAACCAACTCCGAAAAAAAAGCATTGCAAGTTACATATTCACCCCTCGAGAAGCGTAAAGTTGCATCATGAAATAATTGAAGAAACCTTACAAACAACTTTACCTTCTCCCAATCGGATGCATTGGGAGGCCCTAAGTTCTTTGACTTTCATCTATTGACCACATGGTCCACATCTTCATCGTCATCATTGTCATCATCATCATCCCCAATACTACCAAGGAAGCACGGATCTTCTTCCTCCAACTGATCAAAATCCCTTTCAAATTTGGAAGCCCTCTCCAACATAAGATAGGTGGAGTTCCACCTAGTCGGTACATCTAGGCAAACTTGACTTTTGGATTGAATATCTTCCAACCCCACACATTTTTTAAATATACTCCACCTTTGAGGGGAGGATTTAACATACTTCACAACACCCCTCACATTCACAATAGACTCATCATATTCTTTCAACCCCTCACAAACAATTAAGTTCAAAATGTGGGCACAACATCGAACATGCAACTATTCATGTTTGAAGACCGTGTCTCTCTTATACTTGGTTTTTTTTTCAAATAAGAAATGGCCCCATTATTAGAACTTGCATTATCAAGAGTGAGTGCAAAAAATTTTGGTCGGCCTCAATCAATCAAACACATCTCTATACCCTTACCAAGTGTATCACCCTTATGATTTTCAACCAAACAAAAGGAAAGAATCCTCTTGTGTAACTTCCAGTGAGACAAATATAATTTAAGTTTTGCACGAATGTCCATGTATCCGTGGTGAGGGAAATTCGCTGCCCTCGAAGAGCATTTCTCAACTTTTATTTTTCCTTCAAAAACAAATTAAAACAATCCTTCGTAACCGTCATATGGGATAGAATCCCCACCCACTTAGGGCAAACCACAAGCATAAACTTTCTGAAACCCTTCCCTTTAGCATGCCTAAAGGGCAACTCATCAAGAATAATCATCTCTGCTAAGGCTGGTCGGCAAACCTCAACACTAAATGCAATAGGCACAAGTCCCCCACTAACACTACCACTTCCTCCCTCCACCTTCCAACCTAGAGTAGTCTGGGATTTATCCGTCTTCTTAAACAGACATTTTTTATATTGATTCTCAATGTGATTCTTCATGTTTTTTGTACCATTGGCCTTTGTATCAGCAGCATATGAAGTACCACAATAATTGCATGCAGCCCTAGGTTTAATTGGATCACCTCTTGGTATGAAAGTGATCCCAAATGAAAGACCTAACTCTATCTCTTTGTGACCCACCAACTGATTGTTCACTTACATTGGATGGAGGTGGCCCGGGTGGGGGTGGGCATGGGGGCATGTCTTGTGTTGAAGAAGACTCCATCTATAAAAAGGACAAAAGAATTAGAAAACAAATATTAATTCATGTACAAGTGTTTAGAGCAACAAGGACAAAAAAAACAAATGTATGGGGAGAACATGGACACATAGACAACTAGATTTTGGTAAAAGCTAGCTAGCGTACGTGACAAATAGATTTCTCATTCTCAGGGGTTGGTTTTTGTTTGCAAAGTTTGGAAATATTTTTTACAAATTATGAAGTTTGGAGTGCATTGATTTGTAGATCATATTATCTGTTTTTTAGGTTTCCTTCATTTTCTTGATTATCAAATAGATGGTTGGCTTAAAAAAATTATAAGAGTACATATTAAAAAAATAGATGGCTAACTTCATTTTCTTGGAGGTATATATTTTACATAAGACCAATTATTAAGGAGGTAGCTAGTCCACATGACGTTAAGTAGAGTTTGAACATAACTAAAAATAATCAAATTTACTTGTCTCCTCACTGACTTTAATTATAAACTTTTAAAACTTTTAAGTGATGATCTCATGTTCAGTGGTATCATCTAAAAAAATTTAAAAGATCAATTCAAACAGTGCAAACTGGGATGATTAATCAATACGTTGGTCAAAACCTAACACCAACCATATATATAGAGATTATTGGATTAAAGATGGAAGTTTAACTCATTTAATTAAACAAGCTGCTGTACTTATATTAACTCAAAGTCATGATTGACATACTATTTTAACCAGTTTGCACGACTCTCTCTCTCAGCTATTAGAAATAGATAGGGTGTTACTAATACAATTAGTAATAATCATCTATAACACATCCACCCCACATAATCGATCCACAGGACCACAACACACAAATAAGTTAATAACACATACAAGAAGCAGATATAGTACATTTATACACCTAAACATGAAAAAAAAAAATTCTTCAATCATCCCAAAATTCTTCAAAGTCGAGCATTTGAACAAATCGGAGAGAGAGAGGGAGAGAAAGTTGAGAGAGAGAGAGAGAGTACTGACTACCGAGTTGCTGCGAGCCTGCTGTGACTGAGGGGACGGTGGGGACGGAGGGTGGCCGAAGACACCTAGGGTTTTTGCGGGAGGAGTTGGCGAATATTGGGGAAAAGTGAAAATGAATCCCCGGGGGGGGGGGTAAGACTCCAGGTCCGTTCCATGAAACGGCGCCGTTTGGGTCCCAATTAGCGCCGTTTCAGGTAAGTAAATTGAAAAAAAAAACTGGGTTGCGCAACCCAGTTCTTTCTTTGGCCTGCAGTGAATAAAACGGCGCCGTTTGAGACCTATTTTGAATCAAACGGCGCCGTTTCTAAGAAGGCAGTTCCCATGTGTTTTTTTGGTGATTCTTTTATCGCACATAAATGAATTAAAAAAATTATTTAAATTAGTAAAATTAAAATAAATAAACTATTTAATGTGGATTATTTAATTAACTCATTAAAAAAATAATTAATGATAAATAAAATAGTTATAGCTATAATATAGTATATAGTAGTTATAACTATAATAAATCATTATAACTTATACTAATATATAATATAGTTATAATAAATCTGTAACAGCCCGCTAGAAACTCAAAAGTAGAATTTCTATTGGTTTTAAGAATCTCGTGAAAACTCCATAAGTTTTCACGAATCAACCAATCGCATAGGTTTTAGTCTGTCAACATAATTTGTGTTATCACTCACTATGGGGCCAGAAGTGCAATTCTAATTATTTGAGGTAGTTATAAGTGTCAGAATGCATTATGGTCTATGCCATTAGACTCAGTTGATTATTTATGATTTTATAGCGCAATAAGTCTATTTTCATATTTTCGGACGAAACGTCTGTTTGAAACTATGAAATTATTTTTAGGGGTACTTCAAGGTTGAATTTTGGTTAACGATTTTCACTGTAAGTTAATATGAATATTTAAGAATTTTTAGTGCTAAGTTTATAATTCACTTTTCCAGAAAGAATAGTAACCTCGTTATGTGCACCAATTGCAGTGTTTCAAAATCACAGTGTAGAATGTCCAAATTAGATTAGAGATGTTTTATTTGGACACTTGGCAGGATCTTAGTCACACATAGTGAATAGTATCAGACACCTGGCACCATGAGGAACGTTTGATGGATTTGAAGGAATCAAGGTATGAGATCATGCCACCTAAGCAAAAACCCAATTTCATCCGACCAATCAAATTATGCCAAACCAAAGAGGATTCTCACCCTAGTGAAATCCTATATGGTTGGAATCTAACTGAGAACCAAAATCATGGTTGAAATCGAAATCCTAAACGGTTCTATCCAAACCATAAAGTTGACCACCAAAACCTAAATGAATCAGTTTCTAGTATTGTGTTTAATCGCTTGATTAAATTACTTCCACATCTATTAATTCTTCAAATTTATGTTAGAATATTATTATCCAACCTTATTAACCTTAAAAAATTGATTGCGCCAAGTGATATTGGATTTGGGCTTGATAGCAACTGAAATCCTCTTAAAACCAAAATTTAGGCCCATTCGGTTTAGGCTCATTAAGGCCCACGAATTTGGTCTCATTAGCATTGCTTCTTGGCTAAGTTTGCACCCCCACTTGGCTAAATAGATCTTCCAAAAGAGATTCTAGAAGGTTTTGAAGAAAAATATCTAAAGGGCCACCTCACTATCACTCTCACACTCCATCTTGAGAAAAGATCTTGCGCTTATTTTTTTGGGGAAGAAAAGGCCAACACTCGAGCTCTCTTTCAGTCTTATCACTTTCCATAACCTGTGTAATAGTATCTCCAGTCCACTTCCCACGAAAACCAACTCTCCTTTACACTTTTCTTTGACAAAACACAAAAGACTTTCTAGGGCCCTTTTTCTGGTCTCTGTTGAACGCCTTATTAGAAGCTTTTTTAAGTATTTTCTCACAAATTTTATTTCACAAAAATTGTTCCTTTTCGAGTCTAGTTTACGTGAATATCTTATTTGTTTCATTTTGAGATCATTTGATTGATCAAAAGTTATTCAAACCCTAGAAAGGTTAATCTGGGCGATAAACTGGAGAGTGTGTTGTAGTTTGGAGTTTTTGACCAAGCTAATGGATAGATCTTGGTCCAAAATTTTTATGGAGTACTTTTAACATGTGTATATGATTATTTGTTGAGGATTGGTTTCATGATTAAGGTTTTGGTGAAAGCTTTTCTTCGATCTAGAAACCTAGAAACTGGAAGAGGAAAAACAGTTTCTGTTTTGAGAAAGTTAAATCTTTTATGGTTTAATCCAAATCCAATGGCTTTGATATTTTTATTTGAGGATCCTAAGCCTCTTATATACATGTTAGAATGTTTTTTTGAATATATTTGATGTTAGTTTTGAAGATATGAAATTGTATGCAAGGAGATATTAGGTTAGGCCAAAGTGATGATGTTCTTGGCTAAATTTATGTTTTGGTTGATTTTTAACCATGTGATCTTGAATTTGAAGCTTGGATATGTTTTAGGACACCTTTTTAAACCATGTGATATTTTTATTTGAAGATCACATCTTTATATATCATGGATCAAGAGGTTGATCAAAACAAGTTAGAAACAAAAATCAAAGGAATAGCCTAAGTAAAATTTCAACCCTATAGAGTTTTAATGGTTGTGTTTAGTTTTAAATTTTTCTGAGTTAATATTTGAATTTAGGACAAAATTTACATGAGGTATGTAAATTTTGGTAATTTTTGGAGTTAGGATGCAAAATCCTTAAGTTAAGGGTAAAATGGTCATTTTCCCACATGTAGAGGGTAAAAATGGTAATTTTACTCTAAGTTAATATTTTTTCATATATCTAATTGTTAGTGACTAAGTTCTAACTTGTAAAAATCACTATTTTCAGTTCCTCGTGATCATGTTTGAGTTGTCTATAAAAGCGAAGATCGAGGTAAGTTAGCTTTTAACTTACTAGCAGTTTAATGTATATGAGTGATAAGTAAAGGAACTATAGTGTATGTATGTAGGTTATAATATGTGTTATGCCAAGTCATTACATAATTATCTGTTACATAGAATTTATTCTGTCACGAGTTATTCATTTGTTACACAAGATATTCTGTCACATATTGTTATACATTACAAGTATGTCATGTTAAGTTAAGTATGCCATCTACTACATGTATGTCATGTCATGTAATATTCAATGTTGCAAGTATGTCATGTTAAGTGTGTTGTCTGTTATATGTTATGTCATGTTATGAAATGTTTCTATTTCAAGCAAGTCATATCTTTTGAGTTATGTTGTGTTACGTCAGGATTTCTGTCCTTTCGTACTCTAGTCACATTTCGTCTCAAATACAGTTTGTGTATTTCGAGAACAGTCATGTCAATCACGACCCTAAGTGCTAAGACGGGGTAATATCCTAGTGGAACTTCTTTGTTCACGCTGGACTGTTTAATAAGGTGTGAAATTTCCTTAGTTGACGAAATACAGTCAACGGGTAGCGGCCGAGGCCTAACTAGCTGGTCATTGGAGCGCGCCAGGCTCTAATGCCGATGGAGCCACATTTCAACTGGTGTAGATACCAGACAGATTTTAGTTCTCTTGGGGGTCCATCATGAGTATGGCACATGAGGTATGGGGACCACATAGAGTGTGGCACATACGGTTGGTGCCATAACGCACTCACAGCTGGTGCAGATACCTGTGATGTGATGCGGTAATCAGTAGAGACACATGGTTCTAGAAAACCCATGTAGTACCCAAAAAGATAAGTTTAAGCAGATAAAGAAAATGATTTCATGTTAAGTCAAGTCTCAAATCAAGTTCATGTTAAGTCAAGTCTCATATCAAGTTCATGTTAAGTCAAGTCTCATATCAAGTTCATGTTAAGTCAAGTTTCAGATCAAGTTCTTGTCAAGTCAAGTCTCAGTTTAAGTCCAGTTTAGTTTAAGCAAGTTAAGTTCAGTTCACGCTTTTGTTTAAGTTATGTCAGTCATATTATGTTATATGTTAAGTTATGCTATGATTACTTATGATTTTAATTATGCATTCATGCTTTTACTGCCATGCATTCATTATTGACTTGTGTGAAGGTTTTCTATTAACTTACTGAGATTTGTAATCAAATCTCACTGTGGTAGTCCCACTACCATTCCTACCCGAATAGTAGATCTTGTTACAGGACTTGAAGAAGAACTGGAATTCGACCAACTGGACACGGTCGACTGAGCGACGGAGTGGCATCATTGTTAATACAGTAGTTAACTTAAATTAATACCTGTTCTATGGAGTTGCATCTCCAGTACTCTTTTGATCATAGCCATTTTGGTCTAACGTTATGATCTCAGCTATTTAGTATGTCTTTTTGTATTAAATATATTTGAAATATTTGGGATACTTTCAGTTTGGTGCATAATCTTGCTAAAGAAAAAAATTATCCACTACGAATATTGCATAATGATAGATGCATGTTAGGAACATTGCATCTTTTATGTCATGAACAGGGGCAGGTAACCTTGTATTGCATGTCTCGACGCTTCAAATATCTGTCTAATCCAAAGCGAAATTTGGGGGCATCACAAAATCACTATAATATAGTATAACTAAACTAATATAACTATTAGTATAACTATATAATAGTCGTAGTATAAAGTATTAGACTATTAGTAATATAGTATAGGCTATAGCTATATATTAGTAATATTAGTATAACTATAACTATAGTCTATAGTTAATAGTTATAACTACACTAAATCAATATAACTTATACTAATATATAATATAGTTATAATAAGTCACTATAATATGGTATAACTAAATTAATATAACTATTAGTATAACTATATAATAGTATTAGTATAAAGTATTAGACTATTAGTAATATAGTATAGGCTATAGCTATATATTAGTAATATTAGTATAAGTATAACTATAGTCTATAGTTAATAGTTATAACTATACTAAATCATTATAACTTATACTAATATATAATATAGTTAATAGTTATAACTTATAATAAATCACTATAATATAGTATAACTAAACTAATATAACAACTAATATAACCATTAGTATAACTATATAAATTTATAATAGTATTAATAATCTATACTTAATTATAATATAGTATAATTATATATATAATTAATTATATATAAAAATATATAGAAACTATTTACATTCAGTCCGGTCCGGTCCGAAAAACTTCCAAACTGTGGACCAGACAAAATGAATTCGGTCCAAATTAACCAGTCCGGTCCGGTTTTCTCGGTCCGAACCGCCCGATGCTCACCCCTAGGCGGGACGGACTGAATTTAACTTGAACTTATCAAAACGTTTTTTTTTTTAGCCCTGAAGGTAAAGGCACCTACTTCTTCTTCTTCTTCTCTGGTTTCAGCCACGAATCGCCCTTCTCTCTTCTTTGGTTGGAGGCCCGATGATGGACACGTAGTATGCTTCTCTTCTCCAGGCCATCGGGTCTCTTCTCTCTTGAAGCCGTCGAAAGCTCCCATTTCTCTTCTCTAGTTTAACCCCCCTTTTTTGGTTCGAGCCCTAATATTCTCCGCGAACACAGCTGCGGCCACCAGTTTTCTCTCTCTCTCTCTCTCTGTAACAGATAAATGCAGAGTATTAATTGTGTTGTCCATATATTTTGATTTTGTGGTTTTGAATTTAGGTTTGCATCTTAGGAAAAAATTATGCCATTTGAATTTAGGTTTTGCCTCACTAAACTTCAATTTAAGAGCGTGAAATTCAACACCAATTTTACCTGGGTCATAATGCAAACTTACCCAATGCTTGATATTAGAAAAGCAGAGTTGCTGATTCTAACTTACTTTTCATAGAGCAATTGCATAAATTTATACACGGCAAGAAAGGAATAAACGAAACTTGTTTCTGTTACAGTACTTGAGAGAAAATATCAACTAATTTCTCTACTGTGACATTCTAGAGAATATTGTCTGCAGTTTGTACATTGTGGCTTTCCTGCTGTTGGTGGTCTTCAACTGGTGCAATGCATCTCATGTCATCCTTGTCTTTGTGAAAATGCACCAACAGTTCAGTTATTTTAATACTTGAACTGCAAATACCAACTTGCTTAATTCAGGAATAGAATCAAAACACTCGTATGCTTCATGAGATAACTGACAATGCTCTTGTTTCATGTTCTGAAATGGAATGGTGAACAATATATATTACCAAAACATAAATGAACAATTTTAACCATGAACAATTATAACTGACAATGCTCTTGTTCCATGCTCAATTCACTCGTATGCTCTCTTGTTTCACTTGCTGAGTTGCCTCTTTTTTATTTGAGATTGATTGCTGAGTTGCCTCTATTTTATTTGAGACTGATTGCTGAGTTGCCTCTATGTTATTTGAGACTGATTGCTGAGTCGTCTCTTTTTTATTTGTAAGGCTTTAAAAGATTTTAAAAAGTGGGGTTCATAGATAGAAAGCCTACATATGAGTCATGCATTTATGTGGAACTCCCATGTGATCATGCCCCTTTCTGACTCTGTGTGTGTGAGAGAGAGAGTGCGTGTTTTATAATACAAAGCTAGGTTCTATAAACAATGGTTTACTCAATGAGAATGTTCAGCTTGTGGGTACATACATATACTTAGAATGGGGACTTATAATTAATTTGCAGCTAGATTTGATGTCGCGCCCCCAAACTTCCATGTACAGACACACACGAAAATCGAGACTCCCGGGATGATGACAACACGGTCACGTACCCCATCGACATGTGCTGAGTGTGTGCAATACAACAAGTGCACAATAAACAAACGCAGCGGAAAGGTTAAGTCAAATAACTTAAGTACCAGAGTTTAATACAATACAAAATACTGAAAATCCACATGTCAACATAATACGATTTTTGTTACAAAACAACATCAAATCAAATTAAATACAATAAGCAAAAGTGGCAAAAATCTTTAACACAAAATATAGCCAATGTCCCTATTCATCAAAACCGGCATCAAAATCTAGAGTACCAAAAGATGGAACCGCTGGTAAGTAAAACCCAAAAAGCTCCAAGACGATAAATATAGTAAAACAACTAACGCCATGCATGCACATAATGACCCAAGCGTAAAACCCGAGAAAACACCATTTTTCGAAAAACACAATTTTCCACACACGCCAAAAACACCATTTGGCATAAAATCAATTCCAGGAATAATTCCATTAATTTCAATTTTAACCGTATGCACCATGGCCTCCCCTGGGGACCATCCACATACTCTGGCTTCCCATCTTCACCCCACGGGTAACGGCCGTGCAAGTGATACATGAGTGATGCCCAGTTCCGCGCCCACAGAGTACATAGCCAGGCATCCTCTGACCCCCGACAGCTTGAGGAGTCATAGAGTCGGATCGAGAGCGCTACCATCCCATCCAAATCCCGAGCAAAAGCCCCAGGGGACGACACTCAATATATTCCGCTCCCGAGTGTCTAGAGGAGCTCCACTGAGATAATATCCCATCTCGGCTTGGGAGTGATACACACGCACCTATAAAACATTAAATACAGTTTTCTCAAAACACACACACCCACGCATGCGTGCACAATGCCATGAAAGCAACAGATACCAATAACCAACAGTTATCAATACAACCAGATAACCAACTCACAGTTTATAAAACAGGTTAGTGCAAAAATATATTAAAGTCTTAAAAGTCTTTTGGAGAAATACTTACAGCGCTTGATAATAATTTTAGGAGGATCACGGAGGAACTGGAAGCACCAAAACAGCAACTCCACAATGTAAAAACACTGTGGCCGAATACACTGTAAATCCAAATTCCAACGAAGTCAAACGAAGACTTGAAATTGATAGGGTAGGGCTTAATGAAGTCAGTGAAGCTAATGGTATTGAAGGTTGGCCATAGGTGGCGGTCGAAACGGTGGTTTAAGGCCACAAAGTAAAAATCGGAGAAGGTGTTCGAAGGGGTGGCTCCGGCGACGGATCGGGGCCAAAAATGGGTCGGTTAGGACGACAAGGTGCCGGTGATCAAATGGTGAAGAAATGGTGGCCATTGGTGGCCGGACGGCAGTGGAATGGGTGAAGGAGTGCCACGGCTTCGCACAGCTACTGGCGGCTAACGGCAGCGTTAGGCGGCCTGAAAATTTATGGGTGAGGTCTCCAGTGGCTGAGGGACCGAACGGCACCGGCGGTGTCGACCACGGCGGCCGGCAACGGCGACGGCAAGGAAGAAGCCGAGCTGGACATGAGAGAGGAGAGAGAGAGGGTCGAGCTGGGTTGGGCGGTCCGAATGGGAGAGAAGAAAGAAAAGAAGAAAAAGAAAATAAAAGCAAGAGAAAAAGAAAAGAGGAAAAGAAAAGATGGAGAAAAGAAATGAGGTCCAATCCTCACCACTTTCGAGTCACAACTGATCCTAAAAAAAACTATTTTTAAAACAGTAAATTTAATAAAGCAACTTAACTTAAAACTAATTAAAATAAAATATTATAACATTCTTTAAAAAAAAAAGCAATTAAATTGCAGAACACTAATTAAAATTAATCAAACGCAGTGAAATGCTTTAAATAAAACAATAATAATTTTAAAACCCATAAACAAACCAATTTAAATTAAAGATCAATTTAAATCCGAAACAATAATGAATAAGAAGAAAGTCCAATAAAATAATTTTCACAACTTAAAATATTATAAAATAATATTCTAAAACTCCCAAAATTCTAAAACCAGATAATCAATCTTTAAATTAATTAAAATAATCTTTCATTAAAATACACTAAAATACGGGGTGTTACAATCTCCCCCCCTTAAAATAAATTTCATCCTCGAAATTGTAGGGTCAAACATCAATGCTAAAGACAGGCATGAGATGTGACTAAAAGTAAGCTTAAGAGACATACCAACATTCATCCAACAAATACGAGTATTGCTCTCTCATGTCTGCTTCTCTTTCCCAAGAGAAATCTTGAGCCAAAGGATCACCCCAAGCTACCTTCACCAAAGGTATCGACTTAGATCTCAACGTTTGCTCTTTCCAATCTACAAACTGTGTCGGGGCAACCTCATAAGTAAGGTCAGGCTGAAGTTGAATGCATTCTAGGTCGACAAAACGCGGCTCTTGCTGACCAAAACTTTTCTTCAACGATGACACATGGAACACATCATGAACTTCTCCAAAATACTCTAGCAAGGCAATTCTGTAAGCAACAGCTCCAACCTTCTCCAAAATCTGAAAAGGTCCAACATACCTTGGGCTAAGCTTTCCTCTCTTACCAAAGCGCTTAACGCCTTTTATAGGAGACACTTTGAGATAAACCAAATCACCTTCCTCGAAAGACAAGTCTCTTCTCCTTGAATCAGCATAGCTTTTCTGTCGACTCTGCGCTGCTGCCATTTTAACTCTTATAATTCGGACCTGCTCTTGAATTTTTTGGATTAATTCAGGCCCAATTAATTTCCTCTCACTGACTTCATCTCAACACAAGGGCGATCTGCACAACCTCCCGCACCTTCATACATGGCCATCTGAATGGAGGCATGGAAGCTATTATTATAAGAGAATTCTATAAGTGGCAGATGATTTTCCCAGTTTCCCTGAAATTCCATGATACACGCTCTCAACATATCCTCCAAAGTCTGAATAGTACGCTCAGATTGACCATCCGTCTGAGGGTGATAAGCAGTACTGAACCTTAACTTAGTACCTGAAGCTGCCTGTAAACTCTTCCAAAAATGGGACGTGAACCGCGGGTCCCTGTACAACACAATACTCTTGGATACTCCATGCAAATGCACTATCTCCTTAACATACAACCAAGTCAGCTTTTCCAAAGAGTCGGTATTATGCAAGAAATAGACACTCTTGGTCAAAAGATCAACAATCACCCAACTAAGTTCTTTCCACTTAGAGTCCTCGAAAAAAAAAATCCATAGAAATGTCGTCCCACTTCCACTCAGGAATAGGGAGGGGTTGAAGTTTACCAACGGGTCTCTGATGCTCAGCCTTAACTTGCCGGTACATGCCACATTTCTCACTAAACATGGCAATATCCAACCTTCTTGCACTAGACTCCCAATGGCACATCAAGACTATTACTCCTAGAGTGGCCATGTAATCCAAAATTTCTATATCCACAAAACTTTAACACAATACCTAAGGAATCCCTGTGGTTAATAGCTCCATTCGATAATCTGAACTAACTTCTATTGACTCATACGGTAAAACTTCCAAACCTTCGTTGTATAATACGCTTAGGTAACATAAGGGTCACTTCCAAGGTTAACTATCAACAACGAAATTGCATAAATAAATAATCAATTTCCAATTACAGTTATTTTCTCAAAATTCCAAATCATCACTAATTCCTCAAAATTAGTGTAAAATTTGAACTCCTAATTACAACAAAAAATATCACGCTTCTACTGCTCACTTTGATATTCACCACATGCTTAAAATTTATGTCCTCATAAAAATTAATACCATTGAGTACAAGGTGGTTCCATACCTACTAACCAAAAACTCTTACCATACTTTGGTAGAAAATACCCTATTTCCCAAAACCATGAGTTATCACTCATTCCTCATTTAACTCCTGATGCCTTAATTAAAATTAATATTCCGCAAAATACAACCAAGATCATTGACAGAAAACCAATATCAACCAACCTCAACATCCCAAATTGGAAACAAGTAGCATCACCCCAAAATACACCTGCTCATCTTAAGATAAGGAACTTACCTTAAAAGTCTCAAATCCAACCTGGTCAACCAATAAGAACACTTATCAACTTCTACCCGACAACCTAAACCCAGAAGCTTGCCACCTAAATTCTGATAATTATCTAATCTAACGACGGCGAAACTGACTATGAACCCTCATTGACTTCACCAAAACATTAATGAAATCTTATTAGTAACTCGCCCACTCACTTCTACTCCTATCAAGCTAGTAATAGCAAGACTATCTCCTTCAATAGCACAACATTATTAAACCTCAAGGCAAGCCATACTACTCAGATCTTCAATCCACCAAAACCTATTGCACAACACTCATAGATCTTAATTTTTTAATATCTCACAACTATTACACATCGATCTCGTGCATCCTTAGCCAAAATCAATATTCCTCCAACATGCAAGTGACCCACCTACTATTTCCATCATCTGGACCTCAATCCTCGAAATCAACAAGAATCATTTCTTAATTCTACACCATCTTTTATCCTTAAAATAGATATGGATCAAATCTTAAACCTACTATTGTAACCTCAAGTTAAAAACGATCATTTTCCTAAATTCGATCCGAATCTTCAATCCTCAGAAAATACATGAGCTAAATCATTACCTTCCAAGCCAAAAGAAATAAGACTAGAACTTATACTCTCCTGAAGAATCATTTCCATAATCGTAACTCAACTCTGATCAACCTCATTATAATGATAACAGACTAATCAGTCTCCAAAATAAATCAAGCTAGCATACCAAGCTCGGGGAATTAAAAAATTAAATCTTATTACAAATCAATCCTTCAAATCTGTAATTCTAAAACCTTAAACAAGATAAGAATCATTCCCCGAAATCTTCAAGATCGATGACCTTAAATCTAAAGCACTCACCTTATAAATCTTGCAAAATTCTAAAAACCCAAATGATACCAAATTGCTTATTCGAGTCGGCAAAATCTAAAACTTCTAATTTAATTAATCCCTCAAATGTTTGTTGAACCTACCACCTTAAATCTCATAAAGTTATTTCCTAAAAACTATAGGATCACAAACCTTAGCTAAAACTTCTCATAAAATCTATTCTTGAAGTTCGTTGATCTTACAACCTCCTACTCCAAAGACTCAACACATAATTCTACAGGACTTAAGACCCCAAGTAACCTAGGCGAACTAAAGCTATTCCCACCTTAAGCTGCAACTTGAGTTCTACTCCATAAAGTTCACTAGGACCATGTCGTTCCCTTTGAGTCTCAATATTAAAACAAACCAATCACTAAGAGTTCAGGCCTACGACAATAAATGTTCAAGCCTAACAATAACATTTACGGTCGTACCATCTTCCTGTCATAGTGTAGCCCTTAATCCACTTTTCAACTCAAACAGATTAAAATCTAATTATTGTAAAATAAATTAAAATACAACAAAATGCCATGAAATAAAATAGAATAAAACCAACCAAGTATAATAACATAAAATAAATTAAAAAAATTAAAGTAACATACCTCAAACAACATAAAATCAAAATAAAACAAAATCTCACAAATAAAATAAAATTCCATAAATAAGATAACGTATGATAAAATGAATAAAACAATAAAGAAGTACACAATAAATTATTAAAACAAATAAAATAACCAACCATAAAATAAAACAACTAAAATAAACTAATAGAATAAAATAAATAAGCAACCAAGTAGTATACACTCAAATAAATAAAACCAATAAGAACAACATACTTTAAATTAAATCGTTTCAAATCCCAGCTTTAAAACTTTCTAGTACTGCACCTATGGGACATGTGGCTTTACCCAGAGCCGAACAGCTCTGATACCACCTGTGGCGCCCCCAACTTACATGTACGGACACACACGAAAATTGAGACTCCCGGGATGATGACAACACGGTCACGTACCCCATCGACATGTGTTGAGTGTGTGCAATGCAACACGTGTACAATAAACAAACGTAGTGGAAAGGTTAAGTCAAATAACTAAGTACCAGAGTTTAATACAATACAAAGTACTGAAAATCCACATGTCAACATAATACGATTTTTGTTACAAAACAACATCAAATCAAATTAAATACAATAAGCAAAAGCGGCAATAATCTTCAACACAAAATATAGCCAATGTCCCTATTCCTCAAGCGGAGCCGCATCTTCGAGCTCAGCCTCATCAAAACCTACAGCAAAATCTACAGTACCAAAAAGATGGTACCACAAGTAAGTAAAACCCAAAAAGCTCCAAGACGATAAATATATTAAAACAACTAACGCCATGCATGCACATAATGACCCAAGCATAAAACCTGAGAAAATACCATTTCTCAAAAAACACAATTTTCCACACAAGCCAAAAACACTATTTGGCATAAAATCAATTCCAGGAATAATTCCATTAATTTCAATTTTAACCGTATGCACCATGGCCTCCCTTAGGGACCATCCACATACTCTGGCTTCCCATCTTCACCCCACGGGTAACGGTCGTGCAAGTGATACATGAGTGATGCCCAGTTCCACGCCCACCGCATACATAGCCAGGAATCCTCTGACCCCCGTCAGCCCGAGGAGTCAAGGAGTCGGATCGAGAGTGCTACCATCCCATCCAAGTCCCTGGCAAAAGCCCCAGGGGACGACACTCAATATATTCCGCTCCCGAGTGTCTAGAGGAGCTCTACCGAGATAATATCCCATCTCGGCTTGGGGGTGATACACACGCACCCATAAAATCTTAAATACAGTTTTCTCAAAACACACACACCCACGCATGCGTGCACAATGCCATGAAAGCAACAAATACCAACAACCAACAATTATTAGTACAACTAGATAACCAACTCACAGTTTATAAAACAGGTTAGTGCAAAAATATATTAAAGTCTTAAAAGTCTTTTGGAGAAATACTTACAGCGCTTGATAATAATTTTAGGAGGATCACGGAGGAACTGAAAGCACCAAAACAGCAACTCCACAGTGTAAAAACACTATGGCTGAATACACTGTAAACTCAAATTCCAACGAAGTCAAACGAAGACTTGAACTTGATAGGGTAGGGCCTATTGAGGTCGGTGAAGCTAATGGTATCGAAGGTTGGCCGTGGGTGGCGGCCGAAACGGTGGTTTAAGGCCACAAAGTACAAATCGGAGAGAGTGTTCGAAGGGGCGGCTCCGGCGATGGATTGGGGCAAAAAATGGGTCGGTTAAGACGGTAAGGTGCCGGTGATCAAGTGGTGAAGAAATGGTGGCCAATAGTGGCCGGACGGTGGCAGAATGGGTGAAGGAGTGCCGCGGCTTCGAACGGCTACTGGCGGCTAACGGTGGCGTTAGGCGGCCTGAAAATTTATGGGTGAGGTCGTCAGTGGCTGAGGGACCGAACGGCACTGGCGGTGTCGACCACGGCGGCCGGCAATGGCGACGGGAAGGAAGAAGCCGAGCTGCACGTGAGAGAGGAGAGAGAGAGGGTCGAGCTGGGCTGGGCGGTCCGAACGGGAGAGAAGAAAAAAAAAAGAAGAAAAAGAAAAGAAAATGAAGAGAAAAAGGAAAGAGGAAAAGAAAAGATGGGGAAAAGAAATGAGGTCCAATCCTCACCACTTTCGAGTCACAACTGATCCTAAAAAAACTATTTTTAAAACAGTAAATTTAATAAAGCAACTTAACTTAAAACTAATTAAAATAAAATATTAAACTCCAACAATAACATTCTTTAAAATAAAAAGCAATTAAATTGCAGAACACTAATTAAAATTAATCAAATGCAGTGAAATGCTTTAAATAAAACAATAATAATTTTAAAACCCATAAACAAACCAATTTAAATTAAAGATCAATTTAAATCCGAAACAATAATTAATAAGAAGAAAGTACAATAAAATAATTTTCACAACTTAAAATATTATAAAATAATATTCTAAAACTCCCAAAATTCTAAAACCAGATAATCAATCTTTAAATTAATTAAAATAATCTTTCATTAAAATATACTAAAATACAGGGTGTTGCAATTGATTGGGGACGTAGCATCATATGATCCATTGTTGCAAAATTAGAAATAGAATTGTATCAAGTAGATGTCAAGACTAGCTTGGTTTGTTAAATTAATGTTGAAACTTGCTGCAGGCTACTGATCCTACCTCAAAATATATTAGGTTTTCTTATTGTTAATTAAAAGATGAGTATATATAATAACAGGATTTCAAACTCAGAAATTGAGTGATGATGATCAGTATGAACACACTAACCACTCGTTTTTTTTTTTTTTTTTTTTTTTTTTT
>QEOT01001553.1:26566-47004 GCA_003123785.1 Pterocarya stenoptera
AAAAAAAAAAACATTATTTTAAAGTAGTCCAATATAGAAATTGGTATCTCTGGAATATAATCCAATTTAATACAATTTAATTAAAAATAAAATACCATCTACACGAAATATAAATTTTTGAGACTTAAAACAAAGTCCATAATAAATATAACTCTGCCATGAATTTAAACTAAGGATAAAATTGTAATTAAAACTCTTGGTAGTTTTATAATTGGAAAGGCAAAATTGTAAAAACACTTAAAAGGAGTAAGAGATGTGCTACGTATAAACTATAAACCATAACTAAAGCCTTGATGGCATTTCCGTAAATACAAGGTGATATAAGCTATTTGCAAACAAGCTAATATTATGTGTAGTACGTATGTGGGCAGAGGCTCACCGTGGGGAAATTAGGGGGTTGCGGCGGAGCTGGGGTTCAATGGAAGGTGGTGATCGCGATGGAGCACTGAGAGAGAGAGAGAGAGTACAGAGGGTGAGACCAACTGATGAGAGAAAGAGACTGAGCACAACAAACCGACAGAAAATGATAGAGCGAGAGAGAATGGTAACTCACCGTGCGGGAAGGAGTTGTGCAAAGTGCTGGGAGGTGGACAGTGGCTACATTGGCAACTGGGTGGCCAAGTGCAGAGAGATAGAGTGATGAAAGAGCCAAGGTGATGATCAACTGAAAATGGCCATCTCGGTTCTGCTTTGTTTTTGGACTGCAAAAACAGAGTTGTTCAGCTTCGGTTTCGTGTGGATGTCGCACGAGTTTTGTGGTACAAATTAGTGGCCATGGCAGCGTTGTGGAGGAGCACGCAGCGGCCTGACCTCTATGGAAAGTCGCAGTTTCCGTGTGATGGTTGAGTAAAACCGTGATGGTGTAGGCTGGTTGCGTCGAGCGTGGGTCTTGTGCGTCGATGTTGAGCGCTGAGGTTTCACGTTGGCTGGGTAGTTTCTCTAAGCAGAAGAAAACCTAGATCTACTTCTATATATAGGTCAAGTGATTCAAGAACCCTAGAGGAGAAAAATAAGAGGCGTACGTGCATGGAAGTTATAACTAAAAAAACTTCTCATGAATATGGGCTTCGTCTCACATTCTAACTATAATCTATTGGGCCAAAAGCTCAAAAATAAATCACCGCTTGATTGATAAAATATTAAACAAAAATAATATAAATATCAAGCTCAATAAAAAAAAATCCATAATCCATCAATACAAATTCTAGGTCCGTAACCTCTTCCCAAAATTACTCGCTAAACTCCCAGTGGGTTTTTCATCCATATTTAAAAAAAATCGAACACAAGTTTCATGTTAGGCCTGGGTGTTACACTTCATCTTCTACATGGTACGTTGCAATTACACTATCTTTCCAGTGTAGAGTTGGAAGAACACAAACTATTCCAATTACTTCTTTCTGAACTTCTCTAAATTTAGAGTTAGTGTATGTGGCTTGAAATATCTTCTCAATTGGAGAAACAGAGACGGTGGGAATTGTGACGTTGAATGAGTGAAAGTCCGCCCCATTTTCATTCTCAATCTTCTTCCTCAACGCATTATCAAATTGATCCACAAACTCTTTTAAGTTTATCCTAGCATGAACATACCCGTCAAATAAGGCATTCATGCTCTCGCTTCGTTGAGTTGTACTCATTCCAGCCCAGAAAATTGCTTTCAGGAATACCGGTGCCCAATAAGTACGCTTAGCATATAAGCTCTGCAACCAAGCATTCTCCTGCAAGTTGTATGTTGTAATCATTACTTCCCAACATTTCTCAAACTCCTCTATTGTTTGAGAGTCATACACACACTTAAGCAATTGACTTTTCAACCCATCTTTGTATGCACTATGTGAACTGAGTTTTTTAGGTGCTTTCTTTCGTATGTGCCATAAGCAAAATCAATGTTGGGTATTCAGAAAGACCAGCACGATCGCATTTTTTATGGCTCTATCTTGATCTGTGATAATAGCCTTTGGAGCTTCACCATCCATACAGTTCAACCAATTCTGAAACAACCATGTGAATGTTTTTGTATCCTTACTAGAAATCAATCCTGCCTCCAAAAGGATTGACTGCCCAAGGTGGTTTACACCAACAAATGGTGCAAACGGCATCTCATACCTATTTGTCAAATAGGTGGTGTCGAACGTGACAACATCACCAAAATATTTGTATGATGCCCTGCTTCGTGCATCTGCTCAGAAAACATTTTTCAACCTCCCATCATCATCATATCCATTAGGTAAAAAAATCCATTATTCTTGTATTACATCCTAACAAAATATTCATGGAGGGCTCCAGCGCCACATTTCCCAAGTCTAAGGTGGCGTGCCTTGTCAATATAGTTACGACAGTCTTTTTCATTGAATATCAACTTCTCAAACCCACCTGCTTCTTGCACAAGAGCGGCGAAGCTCTTGTTCATTCTGATACCAGCCTGATCATTTGTATCTAACATTCACTTCACAGACAAACTCACTTCTCTATTGCAACGAAAGAACCTCGACTTGTGTGGACTTAATCTGTGATTGTGAATATTGTGGACAGTCAACAACTTCAACCCCCTTAAAAAACGTAACATTTATCCTTGCATTACAACCTGTCTTCGAAGTCGGACGTGGTCAAGCAACATTTGTGGTCTGATTCCGTGCCTTCCCACCACAAGCACAACCCAATGTGATATATCTGAGCCTCCCATCCTCAAACCTATGACTCATTTGTGTCATTATCCCAAAACCACATTGTTTCCCATAGCTTTTATAGTAGGAAACTAACTCTTCTTCAGATTTAAATACCATCCCAACTTCGGCTCCTCAATGACATCGGCCCCCTCCTCAGTATGCACTGGAATTTGTGTCTTGGACTCATTGTAATCTTCAGATTCAGAGGGCGTAGACAAAGTTTCAACCTCCCTCGAGTTAGGTGTGGGCTCCTGGATTTCTTCTACATGGCTTGAGCTTTCAGAGCCTAAACCAATCGGAGAGGGGGCTGATGCCTAAAATTTAAGCAACAATATATTGAATCAATTTAAGCATTTTGAAAAATACACACACTAATTAAAAATTGCTAACTCATCACCTGACGAGTCCATGGAGATTGGTGTACACCTCTGATCTCAGCCCCTCCCTTGCCGGCAATAGCCTGCACGCACCGCCTAAGCCGCACGGCGTTTTGAGCTCCAGTGCCGCCGTCCTACCACCTCCAACCACCATTTCTTCACCACTTCTTCCTCTACTTCTCAGCAACCTAATGGGACCCAACCCCGGCCCCAATCCATCACTAGTGAAGCTGCATTAACCACATCTCCGTTTTACACTTTTCGACCTTAAAACCGCCCCTTTCACCGACCTTCCTAGGCCCTACCCTATCAATTTCAAGTCTTGGTTTGACCCCGTTCAAAAGTGAGTTTTTGAGACCCATGGCCACAGTGTATTTTACACTGTGGAGTTACTATTTTGGCGCTTCCAGCTCTTCCGTGATCCTTCGAAAATTATGTTATAGCGTTGTAAGTATTTTCCCAAATAACTTTTGAGATTTAAATGTATTTTTGCACTAATACTCATTTATTGTATACTAGTTGGTTGTGTGATTGGATTGTGCTGTGTTTGGTTGGTTGTTGGATATTGATGTTGGTCTGGTACATTGCATGTATACGCATGTTCATATTTGTAAATGAAAACTGGGTTTTCGTGTAATTGCATTCATGTTCATGTGTTTATTGAAAACTAAGTTTTCATGTGATTTAAAGGAAAAATGATTGTAGGGATGGTGGTAAGCAGAGATGGTAGTATAGTCTCGCCTACGGTGCACGCGATAGGGATGGTGGTGTTGTCCCGCCTGTGATTCCCGCCTACGATACAAGCGTTAGGGATGGTGGTTAGCAGGGATGGTGGTGTAGTCCCGCCTGTAATTCCCGCCTACAGTGCATGCATGGTTGGTGGCATTAATGCGTTTTTATTTTGGGTTGTTTGGATTATTACTTACCTGTGGTACCATTTTATGGTACCGTAGATTTTAGTGCAGGTAAGGTTGTGGAACTTGTGGGATCGACTCCTTGGTGGAGGTGACATGTGGTTATTGTTGATTTGGATTATGGAATTTATTTCCCGCTCGTGTATGTATTTGGCTTTTGCTGTATTTTCAGATATTTATTTTGAATAATTTTGTATAAAACCTCTGGTACTTAGTTGGCTTATTTAATTATCCGTTGCGTTTGTTGTGCACTTTTGCACGTTGCACACACTTTAACATTTGTTGTTGGGATGTGTGACCTGTGTTGTCACCATCCTGACGTCACGATTCCCGTGTAGTTTTGTACGTAGGAGTCAGGGCGCCACAGAATGGACTGACCCTGGATTGGATCGGACCGAGATGGACCGGACTGGACTAGACCTATCTATCTCAGTCTGGTCCAGGGTTGAAAATCTCTGGACCGAATAGGTCCGGTCCGGTCCACAAAACAGCCTAAGACCGGACCGGACCAATATCACCCCTAGTCCTACTCAATACCTTCTGCCCAAACGGTTCATTTCATTAAACTTATACAAACCGCACCGTTTCACTTGCCACATTGGAATGGGTGCGCAAACTGCTTACGCATATTGCCTGCAACAAGACTTTTCGAATCTAGATGTATAAATAAGCTGAAGATATGTACCCAATAGACATGGTAGCATTCGAGGCATGACACTTACATTCTACTTTCTACCATTCTGGTATACTACAAGAAGAATAATTCTAATTTCTATTTATTATCTCCACACACTGGATACTATAATTATTTTATTTTATCTTCTCATTTTTCTTATAATAAGTATGTGCTGTATGGATGATAAGTAGAAAATCTAATTAGTTTAACAAGAATAAAATAAAATAAAAAATAATAATAATTTGATGTGGGATGATGAGTAGCATCCATTTTTTTTAATATAAAATAATTGTTTTATCCATATTCATGTCAGTAGAGTATGCAAATAATACATAAAAATGACTGTATATAGCAGAACTCTTTCTATTATAGTAAGATTGTCAAAAAGACATGACATATGTGTAGTGTTATGAGCATTTCTTTTAAAGTAGTGTTACGGCCTTAAAGAAATTAATAAAAGTAATCTTAGAAACTAAATTATTTTTGTGAAATTAACTTATAATTAAATTAACTTAACAATCTAACGAAACAAATTAACTCACATCAATTTGTGAAATTATTTTTTATAATTTCTTTATAATTAAAGTATTTTTTATTTTATTTTTTATTGAAAAAGTTATAAATTATTTTTTATAAATATATGTCCAAAAATAATGTTTTCAATGTCTACAGTACAAATTAAAAACCTCACTTAAAGTTGAGGCAGATGGACCATTCTCGTTCACGTCGTTGAAAATAGCATTACCCTTACTACTCTTACAACCAAGAAAATGGAGTCTCCTTCTAAACAGTTATTGACTCCATTATTCCTTCTCTCTCTCCTTTTCCAATTATGCGTTTCCCTAGATACCATAACGCCGGACGAGCCTCTTAAAGACGGTGACATCCTCGTCTCCAACCGAGAAACGTTCGCACTTGGGTTTTTCAGCCCTGCCAATTCCAGCCGTCGCTACGTCGGGATTTGGTATAACAAAGTTCCAGCAAAAACGGTTGTTTGGGTCGCTAACAGAGACGATCCGCTCGACGGCACCGCCGGTATCCTCTCCATCGATGGTCATGGAAACCTCGTCCTCACCAAGACAAACCGAAGCATCCCTATCTGGTCTACTAACGCTTCTGTTGTCTCCGCGAACCATTCCATGGCACGGCTCCTGGACACCGGGAACCTCGTTTTGGTTCATCCAGAAACCCAGAGCCTTATATGGCAGAGCTTTGACTTTCCGACCGACACTTTGCTTCCATTTATGAAACTCGGACTCGACCGCCGGACTGGGTTGAACAGGTTCCTGACTTCTTGGAAGTCCAAAAATGACCCTGGAACCGGTAACTGCACCTATGCGATTGATCCTACTGGGTATCCGCAGCTTTTCTTATACGAGGGTGGGGCTGCTTTGTGGCGGGCCGGATCTTGGACTGGCCAAAGATGGAGCGGCGTACCCGAGATGACACGGTTTTACATCTTCAACGTCAGCTACGTGGATAATCCGGATGAGATCACCATTGTAATCGGTGTCACTGCACCTAATGTTTTCACTAGATTGGTGGTGGAGGAACCCGGGATCGTGAAGCGGTCTACTTGGCACAAGACCAGCTGGGTCATGTTTTGGTCTGCCCCGAAAGAGACTTGCGATAACTACCAAGAATGCGGTCCAAATAGTTACTGTGACCCGTATAACCCAGAAAAGTTCGAGTGCACATGCTTGCCCGGGTTTGAACCCATGTTGACCAGCGAATGGTACCGGAGAGACGGGTCAAGCGGCTGCTTGAGGAAGCAAGGAGTGTCCACGTGCAACAGTGGGGAAGGGTTCGTGAAGCTGGCACGTGTGAAGGTGCCGGATACCTCGATAGCACGTGCAGACATGAGTCTGTCGTTAAAAGAGTGCGAGCAAGCGTGCTTGAAGAATTGTTCTTGTATGGCATACACTAGCGCAAACGAGACAAAGGGAGGGATTGGGTGCCTGACATGGCACGGAAGCTTGGTGGACACGAGAGTTTATTCCAATGTAGGACAAGATTTATATCTACGCGTGGATGCAGCTACATTAGGTACTCCAGTTTTATTACTTCTTTTAAAGATCGAGTTTTCAGTGAAGATTCAGGTTCATGAAGCACTTATAAAGATTGAGTTTTCTACGCTTTTTTTTTTCTTAGCTCAATATGCAAAGAAACATGATCTTCTTCAGAATAAGGGGATGCTGGCGATTCTTGTGGTTTCTGTTGCAGTAATGCTGCTTATTGTTGCTTCCATCGTGTATTGGTTCATAATGAGGAAGATAAAGGGTAAGTAAGGCCTAGTTTTGGGTATTGAGAAGGTATTCTCGCAATATTTAACTATTATTTATTATTTTTTTATTATTTACTACTATTAAATATTTTATAATTTCTTTTTTCACTATTATTTATAGAATACCTGATAATACCTCCCTACTAACTTAAAACATACTTTTTAAAGCGGTTTCCTCATTTCAAATATTTGTTTATTTTCAAGGCTGGTGAACAAATTATAAAGCCATGGCGCCTAACTATTGAAGTCCAATCAATTAAGAAAATGTCTATTTACAACCAGGGGAACTGCGGGGGAACCGCGTCCCACGTGGCCGGTTGACTTTTTCTTTACGTTGCATTTAAAGTCTTCTTCAATTGAATGAAACTGATTTCACATTTCTCTCTCATCTTTTTATCTCTTCCAAAAACTTATCTTTTTTTCCTCGCATCGTCTGCGTCTGCATCTGGAACAGATCTCTGGAATAGATCTCCGAAAAATATAGTCAAGTTGATGGATAGAAAAAACATTATAATTTGAGAGAACTGTAAAAATAATATATCAACTCGACTGCAAATAAATTATTTCTTCCTTAGAACCAACTTAACCAGGTTTTTTCTCCCTCTTCGTATTGCTGAGTTATTCTAAAACAAAAATAAATGGACTGGTCTTTAAATGCCGAGCTCCGATAATGGAATCCATTTCTGGCGACTCTCCAGTCACTCGGTCCATCTCAATTCGAGAGACGGTTATGCTTCCAGGCCAGGCTCTTATTTTCTTGAAATCGAGCGGCCACGTCCCACCACCAAGGCCCTCGCACAGTTGGGACTTGCTTGCGTACGAAGCCATGATCGATCGAGACAACACCACGATCGTGTTCATGAAGGGCCTTACAGAGGAGTGTATTTTAAAGAGAGAGAGAGAGAGAGAGAGAGAGAGGAGCTGTCAGTTTTGATTTTGATTTTTTCTAATTTTAATATAAGTCGATTGCGCGGCGGTTCCCCAACTGCGGTTGTATATAGCAAAACTGATCAATTAATATGGAACTGAGAAAGGATTCTTCAAACTCAGGGCGTCTAATCTCTATAAAACAGACTGGCACCATTTGAAAAAATCCACTTTCTTAGAGTAGGTCGTAATTGTTTTCAAAGGACTTGTACGAGATTTATACACCGTAAATCTTTCCATTTATTTTATAATCTGTTCTTTTCCTCAGTTTGAGTCCTTTATTTTAGTGTCTTTCTTCAGTCAATTTCATTCTGTAGTGGCTTTTGTCAAGGAATTCATAATTGCGTAAGATTTTGCACTTTGAAAACTTCTAACCGCATTTGATGATAGGGAAAAGACAATTCTTTGAAGAATCTTCAACTAGAAGGGAGCTCGATGGAAGTACGAGAAATTCAGATTTACAATTCTTTGAGCTAAGTAAGATAGTTGCAGCCACGGATAACTTCTCTGTTTCTAACAAGCTAGGAGAAGGTGGTTTTGGGTCAGTGTATAAGGTAATCAATCTCCTTGAAATTCCCTTCATATGTGTGCAATGCATCAGTAATTCCATTCTGAATGTTTAAGGTTGTAATTGGTGTTCGCTTTCAGGGTTGCTTATACGATGGAAAGGAAATAGCAGTGAAAAGACTATCAACATACTCCGGACAAGGCATAGAAGAGTTCAAGAATGAAGTTGCAATCATCGCAAAACTTCAACACAGGAACCTTGTGAGGATTCTGGGTTATTGCGTTCAGGGAAAAGAAAAGATGTTAATCTATGAGTACTTGCCAAACAGAAGCTTGGACACTTTCATTTTCGGTATGACTTCTTTTCACCTAAGCTTCTTCTTCTAGTGTTCAGCATACCTACCAAACAAATCATCTAAAGATCTAATCTCTTGATTCAGATGAAACAAAAAGGTCATTGTTAGATTGGGGCAAATGCTTCGAGATTATTTGTGGGATTGCTCGAGGGATCTTATATCTTCATCAAGACTCAAGATTAAGGATTATCCACAGAGATCTAAAGGCCAGCAATGTTCTTCTTGACAATGCAATGCATCCGAAAATTGCAGATTTTGGTATGGCTAGAATTGTTGGAGGGGACCAAATTGAAGCAAATACAAATCGTGTTGTTGGAACATAGTAAGTGTGCTACAAATTAAGGAAACATTTATAGTACAAACCAATTTCTTTTTTTTTTTTTTTAAGCAAAACATTAAGAGAAAAGATATTTGCAACCGTGAATTGTACAACCGCTGCGTAATCGCTTTAAAAAAAGTGAATAAAACATGGAACCCACATGAAAAAAATTAATTTTTTAATAACCCCACTCTTTTTCAGAGCAATTACGCGGTGTTTACGCACTTCACAATTGTATATAGAATTACTCAAATATTAATCATATCATTTTAGTTTTGTGATAATTTCATTACGTTGTTGCAGTGGTTATATGTCTCCGGAGTATGCGATGCGTGGACTATTTTCAGTGAAGTCAGATGTATACAGCTTTGGGGTTTTGCTACTGGAGATTATTATTGGCAAAAGGAACAATACTTATTATCACGATGATCCCTCCTCGTACTTGATTGAGCATGTTAGTACAAGTTTATGCAAATAATTTGTCTTCTTTTATTTATTTAAACCTAAACACACGAACATGTTGTTTAATTGTAGGTTTGGGAGTTATGGAAAGAAGGCAAAGCCATGGAAATAGTTTATTCATCACTGGTTGACAAAACCCCTGATAATGAAGTTGCAAGATGCATTCAAATTGGGCTTCTATGCGTGCAAGAATATGCAACAGATCGGCCAAACATGCCAGCAGTTGTTGCAATGTTGGGTAGTGACACACCTCTTCCTTCTCCACAGCAACCTGCATTTGTTTTGAAGGGTGGTATTTATAGGAAAGACCCATCAACTATCGAAGGAGCCATTTCTGTCAATGAAGTAACAGATTCTTTGCTTCATGGTCGTTAAAGTCGAATTCTGATTGATCGGTGCAATGTACTGATATGAAGTTAAGTGTTAGTAGGGTTTGTTTTTCAAAGAAGAAAATGTAAGCCAATAAGAAAAAAAGAAGAAGACAATCTATCTTTAAAAGTCGTGCATATCCATCTATATATAATATACTTTAGGGTTTATACTCGTAATTTAATAATGTGGCTTGATGTGATTTGCTAAATTTATTTAGAGATTTTTGTTTTTAGAAATTAATGTATTACATCAAATCACATCATTTTAGAAAACTATTTTTATGAGATCCATTTGCAGATAAAGTATTTATATTTACTTATTATTTTTACTTGCCTCTGACTTTTTTGGGCCCATCTCCTCTATTGGATTCGACTATAGTTGATCATGTGTTATGGGGCGGGAGAAGCAATGATCGAATCTGAAGTATAACGACAAAGGAAAGATTCTGAAGTGAAACATGGAGTTTTTTTTAATAAAACGGGGCGTTTAGCAGAGTCAGTATGTGTAGTACTATTGTACTTTTAATAAAATGATGTGTTTAGTAATTTCTTTAAACGTTGTGTTGTGTGTAGTATAAAAGGAAGTGTATCGGGCTATTGTAGATCATCTTGTTGAATTGCTTAGTTTTATATAGAGGACGTTAGATCTTGCCTCGACTCAAATCCTATTCTTTCAAGAATTACATGAGTAGTGATTCTTGTTTCCATCTTCATTCTTGTTTGATTACTGAGTAGTTCCTTAATAGTGGTATTAGAGAGGACGATCCTCCCGACGATTATTGGCTTCCGTTGGGATAGATCAGAAGCAGAGAGATAATACCGGCGATTATGCAGCGATTTATAAATCGCTGGAAAAGATCAATGGCAGCGATTCTGATGGTTGTGGAGTTTAGAGAGAAGGGAGGGAGTTTAGAGAGAAGGGAGTTTAGCTGTCCCGATGTTGAGGGTGCTTTATTTGAGAAATGACATTTGTAATCCTGAAGTATATAAGTGTCACGTATTACTTTTAAAAAAAATGAATAAATATGAAATTCATATGAAAAAATCAAATTTTTAATGAGGGACTCCACTCTTTTTAAAAACAATTATACGGCGCTTATACAACCCATGAGTATATTTAGCCTCACTCATCTTATTTTAAAGGGTTGTAACTTGGCTATATTATGCAATATTGATTTTCTTTTTTGATTCCCTACGCTGTTGGAAGGGCCCTTGTATCTGGGAATCCGTTTCGGTGGGTGAGGTGTAAACGAATTGAGTTTGAATAAGTAGTAAGTGGTCAAATTCTGACTACTTAATTTTGTATGTATACAAGTCGAACTAGAATTTATCAGCAAGCGGTTTCGTCATGAACACTTCATTTATTTTTTTGAAGGATTTCAAATTTGTTTACAAGTTACTTAATTTTAAACAAATAAATTTTATATTATATTATTTAATTTTATCAGCAACGTTGGATTATATATACTTTATAAATATATCTATAAACATAAATTTATACAAATGAATAAGGATTTTAACAGCACATACCATATTAATGGCATGATTTCTTTTTTCTTAATGCTTATGATATTCTCATTACCATGTTAAAAATAATATCTATCTATTTTTATATATAATTGCTAAGTTTTTTTCCGATGTGGCATCCATTCGGTGCAAGTTCTCCCCCCACACCCTTTTGGTACTCTTTTTCTTTCCTTTTTTTTTTTAAAAAAAAATTTTCGCCGAATACATGTTTTTGATGCGAAAGTTCAATTTGAAGAAAAGTGGGGGAAATGTAAGGAGAAGGGATGCGCCACTTTGTTTAAAAAGTGGGTGAAGAAATAATAGTGCATTTTACACAGCACTAGGATCGGTTTTGAGGAAGCCATGGGACGCAACCCATTGAATTTGAACTTTTCCTGATTCAACGGCTCTGGTTCAAGGTATTATTTGGCTCTAATTCCCCATCTTTTTCTTTCTGATTTGTGTTTTAGGGAAGATTCTCGTTTGGTTACGTAGTTCGGATGAAATGAGATGAGATGTTTTGTTGAAAGTTGAAAAAAATATTATTATAATAGAAATTTTTTAATTTTATTTTTATTTTGAGATTTGAAAAAATTGAATTGTTTATTATATTTTTGTGTAAGAGTTTGAAAAAATTATAATAATGAGATGAGATGGTTTTGTGTATCCAAACCGGAACTCTTTTTTTTTTTTTTCATGAAATCGGCCACTGCAATTTTTTGTTTCAATACGCATCGTTCTTTATATTATTCCAAAGTCAAATAGTGTAATGGGCACACTTAATATCAAGAAAAAAAAAAAAAAAGGTAAAAAAAGACAATAATGGCAATTCAAGGTGCCAACGCCTCCAACACAGTGAATTTTGGGAATAAAGGATTCATTGACAACCACTGTGAACTTAATACATGCAAATCAACCGAATGAACTGCCACGGACTACAGTACTTCAGCTAAAATCAAGGAATCATGTGTTGAAAAAATTCTTACACAAACTATATATTTCATTTCACTCATAGCATGTGTAAATAAAACAAGTACAGGGTTAAGAAATTACCTTCCTGATCCTTGAAGATCACCCATTTCCGTTGTTCACTCTTAAGGTAGTTGATCTTGAGAGAGCAAAAACTTCTCTCCAGCCCTAACAAGTAAGAGATAATAGAATCTAGTTGGCTAACTTTATTACATTTTGGGTGAGAGAAAGTGCTTCCTCATGTGTTAATACTTTTGGCCCATCTCATTATGAGTACAAGACCAATATAAGATATATGCTAGTCCATAAGAAATACAATAATCTCTCACTTGGACAACATAAATCATTTAATCACAATGTGATACAGCAAAATCCAGACCCAATGAAGAGTAGTCCTAGGATTTGGGCGAGAATTGGAAGATTTGGGTGAGTAGCGACTTATCCTCGGTTGGGCGAGGAGACTTATCCCTCTGTTGAGCGATGGGACTTATTTTTTGGTTGGGCGAGCAGACTTATCTCTTGATTGGTTGGGCGATGAGAAGTGGCGACATTCGTATTTTAACTATAACTTTGACTACAGGTGTCAGAATCGCGCATATAACCCCAATCCCAAAAGCTCTCTTCGGCATGCACGTCGTGGTCACCGTACTTGTCCTGCTGGGCCCCTTGTCAACCCCAAAATCAGCCATTTTTACTTTCAAAATGTCAATTTTAGTCAACTCTTTCATTTTTGCTTAATTTTCTATTATGGTAATGTTTATCTTTAGTAATGATTTTATTCCAGATTCTTAGGCTATATTTTAGTCATAATTATCTTATTCCTTATTCTATTGTTTGGCCTTAATTACAATTTGTTCATTCTTTGTTAGCTATTTAAGCCCGGTTTGTGGGCTTCAAAAAGAAGGATTAACTTATTTTGATAGCAAAACCTTAATCTCAGAGTTTCTCTATGTTTGCAATTTTTCTCAATTTCAATCTCTAGCTTCAGTTGTTTAACTGGCCGTCAGAATAATCTTCTATTTTGTTCTGGCATCAGTTGGCATTAGAGCTGTAGCGTTTTCCTGGGGTAAATTATCTTCAGTTTGCATGGCTGGTGGTAGAGGTCATGGTTAACGTTGATAGGTTCCAAATGAGGAAGTCCCTCCCCGCGATTGTAACATACAGGACACGATGATTGCTGATTTGCAAAGGCAAATAGTAGAATTATCCCAGCATCTAGAGGCGCAAAACCTGGACGGTCAGACTTACGATCAAGAGTCTGAATCCAATTTTGAAAACTCGTATCACAACCATGCTCTATTCTAGGAGCACCGTGGTTAGGAGGAACGACATGAAGACCTAGGCTACATGGCTGACATACCAAACTCTCTTACTACTTTGCAAACTGAAGGTTTCATTGACGTGTTGCCTAAGGTCAAGTGAGATTACTACTTTGAAGAAGATGACTTCGAAGAGGAACATTCTTCCATAGGATGGAACCCTACAAAGATTTATGATACCTATCCCGAAGAAGATGAAGCCATGGAAGAGATAATTGTTTTTTCTGAGAATATAAAAACTTCTGAAGAGGAAGATGGTGGTGAAAGTTTGAAAATTGAAGATGAAAACACTTTTGAGTGAGTTACTTACGTTGATTTTCTGGGAATTGAGGAATGTTTTTCAAGTTTTCGAGGAAGAATATTGTTATTGGGTTCGGAATGGGGGATGGAGACTTGATTTTAGACTATGATACTATTTTATTTTGAACTGATCAAATTTATTCCAGCTTTGCCCTGATCATTGGGTCAAGAATCGAAAAAAGGAGAAACATTGCCCAACTTGGAGTGTTGGTTGGCTGGATTTTCTAGGGCGAAGTGGCATTGCAACGAGGATTCAACGGAGCGCAGCAACGTTGGTACCTCCACTAGTCATGGTGGCTTGCTTGGTATGAAGAGAGAGTTAATGAGAGGGAAAGTCGCAATTGTACACAGATAGAGCTATCGAGACAGAGAGACATGGATTGATAGGCTTAACAACAGTTGCATGCGACGTTGTGAGTGTCAGAGGAGCTGGGTATTGTGGAAGAATTGGCCTAGCCACGGAGAGGGATATATATATAGATAGAGAGAGAGCGAGAGAGAGAGAGAGAGTGAGGGACTGAGGACTTACTGGCATAAAAAAATCGGGAGAGGGAGAAGGCATAATCCAAAATTGGTTGCAACGGCTTGTCACATAGAGAGGAAGGGAGAGTCGGGCATATTAGGGAGGGGGGGAAGCACAGAGAATGTGAGTGGGAACAAGGTAAAGAGAAGAAAACAATTAGGGTTTTTTTTTTTTTTTGTGGTAAATGGGCCTGGGCCAAAATTTTGGGCTTGGGTTTTACATGGGCTGGGTTATTACAATAGATAAGCTACACCTTTGGATCACACAGGTTTTGTTTGGGAATACACGGTTTGGGCTTTTCTGTTAGTTTTGGGCCTTGGGTTGGTCTTGAAACAGACATATTTGGGCTCTTTATTTGTTTTCTCTAGAATCCTTATTTGGGCTCCAACAAAAGTGTTGGCTCGTTGAAGTGATTCAAATAATCTCTTGGGCTTACCCATATTTTCATAGGCCTAATATTTAATAAATTCGAATGGGCCTTGTCTCATGTCCAAAATAAACCTCATCCAATAAATTTGAATGGGCTTTTAGAAAAATTTAAATGGGCTTTAACTAAATTATTGAGCCCAATAAAAATTTCATAATCCATTTAATTCAATTCTGGGTTAGTGTCCAATTCAGTGTAATCCAACAAATCTCAATTTGGCTTCCCAAAATATTAGTCCAAAATCATCCGCAAAACCATAACCCTTAAAATAATTGTTTCTGGCTCTTGGGCCTAATTCAAATTCCTAACTGACCTCTATAATTATTGCTCACAGGCTTATCTAAAAAGAGCTAATGAAACCCAATTTGGGTCCAATAAAAATATCCATGATTCATCCATAAGAATATTGGGTCATGTAACAACTGCGCCCTAGAGTGGGATGAGTTGCTACTATTCACACTGCTTCTTTTTTTTCTAATAAATAAAAAGTTTATAAAAAGAGACCTGTATCATGAACTAAAAATTTGGAGAAGGGACCTTCCCCATTTCTATAATATTTCAAAGTTCAAAATAACTTGTTTGCTAAAAACATAGGACAAACCCATAATTACAAGATAAAAACTACAGTCATCTTTCGGGTGGAAACATCTACCCAGTTCACAAAATACTTTGTCTCAAAATACATGCCCTAACGGTTTTACAAACCAACCAAAAGAATTCCCAACATCAAATAAGACCCAACACAGCCTAAGCGTAGGCTAGGCATCCTACTCCGCCTCCTTAGCGATGTCTTGCTCCACAATTTCTTCTTTGACATTTCCTTAACGTTTAAAATATTAACACAAAGGTGTGTTTAATACTCAATAAGTAGTACACCAAACAGTTAAAATAGCATATCTTGACTATTCTTTTCTTTTGAAAGATCACACAAGTTTAAGACATTTAAATAAACATAAAACATTTACATTAGCATTCTAATCCAGTTTCACTTTCCTTTGGCCAGTAAATACTATTACACCTAGTGTTTGAGGTTTAGCAATCTTTTGGACCTGATCTCCGCTCGTGGCCATGGGTTAGGAGATCCCTCAGTCAAGATGGTGCCATTGGGTACACTACCAATGGCACTGATCCGGCATTACAATCTGCCAATTTCCTTTGGTACCATAATCATTCAGTCGCTGGTCATTAAGCATTTTCATGCATAAAACTTACATTCCTCTTTCTTTCCTTTCTTTCCATTCATAGCATTTTCATCATCTTTTTTAGTCCAATGCATATACATTTCTTTTATAAAGATTCATTTCATGTCATACTTTATAGTAAGGATAATCATTAGCTTTTACGAAAACATGTGCATGATAAATCTCATGATCTAAACCTTGACTGTGCATGCTTTACATCATACATATACACACATTCATAATTCATAGGATGCTTAACATGGGCTACCAAGAAGGCTTATACAATATATACATTTAACTTTTCGTCACAAAAAAGTATTTGAATAATGAAAGCATTTAATAGAATAAGATATTGAGTAAAGTACAAAAGAGTGGTAACAAACACTTAAACCAAGAGCCCTAATACACTCAATTTATGATTCGTATATTTCTTGAGCTCTTTATTATTTTCTCTCTATTTGCTCATAACTTTCATGTGCATGCTCTTATAGAATAGAGTTGCAAATTTTAGGCGTGAGGATAAACAAAGTATAACAAGCTTTGAAATTTAGGTAGACAAATCAAGTGTTGCACCTACGAGCCATAGGTTTCTCTTTTGGGTTGCAAAGCATGCTTGCATTTAATGCATGCAAAGAATAAATGGATTCTTCTTGACATAAAGACAAGCCACTTTTCCTACAATTTCTATAGAGGACTCAACAGCTTGCAGTCAAGCCTGCAGGAATTTTCTATTACACTAGATTCCAAGGAGGTGACCAAGAGACTATACCGTGACTTATATATATATATAATATATATATATAATATATATATATATAAAGCAAGCTTCATCTATTAAAGGAAAATTACAAGCGTTATCCATCCATACAGTCTGCTAGATTACATTTGGGCAAGATTCTCACCAAATGGCTATATCATCCACATGCCAAGCATATCTAGCTAATCTATGAGTAGCTTCATTCCCCATACATCCAACATGCTATATTGTGCAACTTCTAAACCTTTGCATGAGCTGCTTTGTTTCCTTGATAATATTGCCAAGCAAAGAGCAAGACTCTTTTGCTGCTTGCAACTGTGTTACCATAAGTAGTGAATCACTTTCCATAATAAGATCTTCAATGCCCAAGCGAAGAGACAGTTGTAAGCCTCACAACATTCTAAGCCTCACAGCTGGATCATTGACCTCAATCTTCTTCTTGCTTGCAGCCAAGATAACCTCCCCATTTCCGTCTCTAAGAATAGTTCCCACCCTAGCTCTATTTAGTACTTGAAACATGGCTCTGTCAACATTGAGCTTCAACATTCCTTCATGTAATTGTGACTTACCTTCCTATAGCATTTGGCTCCTTCTATACCAAACGCCCCATTCCCGTAGAGAAAATTTTTCTAGATCTTCCTTTCGACCTCCTTCACTAATTTGAGTAACAATCTCAATAAACCCTTTGTTTTTGCTAGTGACATGTAAGGAAGGTAAAACCTTTCTCCAACTTTCTTTTAAATAAGGGCAGAAAAAGTAGCATGTATTGGATCCTCAAATTCCTTACTGCAGAATTGGCAGTTTTCATCAATAAGCACCTTCATTTTCTTCAGGTTGTTTCTGGTAGGCAAGCCGTCCTTGCATGCCCTCCTGGTAAATAGTTTGACTCTGTTAGGGATTTGTAGCTTCCATATTTCCTTCCACATCCTTTTCTTTCTACCTGCATTTGAACTCTCCCCTTGCATATTTGTTTGTTCTAAATCCTTAAATAATCTGTAGGCACTCCTTACATATTTATCATCCTTTTCTGATTCTCATATGAGTTTGTCTACATGATCCCCAATGCTTAGGCCAATCTTCAGAATTTCTACTACAATTTGTGGGGAAGAAAGCCTTCTAATTCTTTCTAAATACGACCACTTGGTAGACTGGCCAATAAGGTGATCAACAATTTCAACCCTATTAAGATTATCGGCATCACTTGAATTCTAAGTCAATTGCCTACTACCTGAAATCCGATAATCACTCCATATATTGATGGACTTCCATTTCCAACCCTCTAAATGCATCCTTGTTTTAGCCCTTTTTTTGCCTCCCAAATGCCTCTCCGCACATAAGAAAGATTTTGCCCCAGTTTTGAATCTAGGAAATAACCATAAGGGTAATATTTGACTTTGTAAACTTGGTGTAGGAATGTTGATTCATCTTGCATAATTCTCCGCCCTTGTTTTGTCAAAAGAGCCATGTTTAAGATTTTCAGATCTTTGAAGCCATTCTTCCTTATTTGGAAGCACACATTTTCGCCTAGCTTATCTAGTGAATCTTGTATTCATTGTTCCTTTGCTCTCAGTAGAACTTGGCTATTAACTTTTCTAATTCAGTACAAGGGTTTTTTGGCAACTTGAAGAAACTCATTGAGTATGTAGGTATGGACATCAAAACAGCCTTAACGAGAACTTCCTTACCTTCTTGTGAGAGCATTTTCTCCTTCCAATTTTGTAATTTTTGCCAAACTTTATGTATGATATAAGAAAATGCCACTTTTTTGGCTCTTCCTATCACCAGGGTCAGACAAGTATTTCTCATATTGTTGAGGCCCCAAACTCCCCAAAAGGACAAAAGCTCCTCCTGCTGCACCTTATTTACATTCTTGCTAAAAACCATGGATGTCTTCTCTCGATTGACCTTTTGACCTGATGCTCTTTCATATCTCTCTAGCAGTTGTAGTAGCTTGACATTTTCTTGCATTGTTGCCTTACAAAACAACACATTGTCATCTGTAAAGAGAAAATGATTAATTCTTGGAGCCCCCTATAGACTTTAATTCATGTTATATGGTTTTCAGCTTCAACTTTCTACAACAGGGTGATTAAACCTTTTGTGCCAAATAGGAATAGGTAGGGTGACAAATGATCACCCTGCCTTAGTCCTCTAAAGGGAGTGATAGAACCTTTAGGAGTCCCATTTAGTAGAATAGGGAAAGAATCAGTTTTAACACATCTCATAATCATATTCGCCCACTTAACATGGAAGCCCATCTTTTGCATAGTTTTTTCAAAACAATCTCATTCTATTATATCATAAGCCTTGCTCATATCTAACTTAAGTGACATATAACTAGTTTTCTCCACTCTCTTTTGTCTTAGGAAGTGAATAATCTCATGGGCCACTAGAATATTATCTGTGATTAATCTTCTTAGGACAAAAGCACTTTGGGAGCTAGATATAACCTGTGTGAGAACCAACTTAAATCTGTTGGCCAACACGTTTATCAACTTGTAAATCACATTGCAGAGGTTTATTGGTCTATAATTTGCTACTTTCCTAGGCCTTTTCTTCTTTGGGATTAAAGTAACATAAGTATGGTTTAAGGAGCTAGGAAACATACTAGTTTTCAAAACTGCAAAGGTTACTGCCTTACCAACAACCTTTCAACATTTCTGGTAGAAAATAGGCACCATACCATTAGGCCTAGGGGATTTGGTGGGGTTCATTTGGTGCAAGGCTCTACAAACTTCTCCTCAGTGAAATTCTGTTTCAAAACTTGGTTCATATCTTCATTTGCTCTGCCTTCTAGTCCTTCTAAGAAATCCATGTCCCTAGATTGGGTGGAAGTTGTGTATAGATCTTGAAAGTAATCAAGGATCAGTTTGTCTCTACTATCCTCTGTGTGCCATACCCCAGTAGCATCAGTCACCCCCACAATAGTGTTCTTCCTCTTTCTCTAAGAAGCTTTATGGTGGAAGTATTTGGTGTTTTGAATCATGATCCCCATTTCTCAACCATAGGGCTTTTGATTTTTGTCTCCAGCTAATTTCTTCCCTCTTAAGCCAACATTGTAGGTTAGCTTCATGTTGTTCTTCAATTTTGGCGCAATTTGGGTCATTAATGTAATTGATGGAGTTTGGATCTAGCTTGTGTAATAATTGTGTGAATTCTTCCAAAAACTTGTTCATTCCATACTGTCAAGTTTTTGCTCCAACAATCTTTTTTACCCTTAACTATTTCAAAGTTAGCATTCACTGTGTCTTCCTTCCAAGATTTTGCTACGATTTTCTCACAACCCTTAGCCTCCACCCACATTGCCTCGAATCTAAATAATTTATTTCCCTTTATGCTATGTTTTGTTCCATTCAATTGCAAGACAATTGGGAAGTGGTCAGAATAAGCTGTTGTCCCATGGAGGACACTAGCTGATGGTAAGAGATTGCACCATGCTTAGTTAGCTAGATATCTGTCCAATCTCTCACCGATATTATCTTGAGTGCCTCTCCTATTATACCTAGTAAATGGGACACCTTTATAACCCAGGTCCTTTAAATTGCAATCATCCATGAAGGCTCTAAATGCTTCTATCTATCTTTCAGGTCTCCCCCCCCC
>QEOT01001553.1:47222-113934 GCA_003123785.1 Pterocarya stenoptera
CATTTATTTATTTCCCATTTTGTGCAACTGAATCTCCTTCAAGTTCTGAACATTTTTCTGCACTCCCGTCAATTACCAACATATCAATAGGGGCATTTCTATTAGAATCCTCGTTTATGACAAGAGTGGATTTTTTGGACTCTTTTAGAATATCTTTCATTTTAATGTAGTTGACTTGTTCCTTAACTTTGGGATGCATTTTATTGTTGCTCCTACCATCCTGCCTCGGATAACTACAGTGTCAAGATGATTTTTGTCATCTTTTTTTTTTCCTACCTTCGAGCTTGCACTTTCAACCACGGTCATCAAAGATCAAACCAATGGGGAATTCCAAACTTCTCTGTGCTTTTCATCACATTTGTCTCCCCACCTCCCCACATTTTCACCAGCTCTCATCCACTCTCCGAATGGAAAACCCTTTTTTTCAAATTGTTCTTCCTTCTCCTTCCACGAGGCACAATCTTTATGGCCATGTCCTAGCATACCACAAGTGTAATAGAAGTTTGGCATCCTTACATACATAAATCTAATTTAACACGTGCCATGATTCCCCATATTGGTCTTTTTTCTGCGTAATAAGGACTTTGTGATATCGATTCTAACCTCTATTTTGAGATATTCCCTCCATGCCGCCACTCCCTCCTCTGAGTCTACTTCATCCACTTCTCCAATTGTGTTTCCGATCACTCTCCCCTCTTTCTCATTCATCGATGCAGAGGTAAATCATACAACCGTATATAGAAAGAAGCTTCTGATAGCTGTATTTGGTTTTATTTGTAAATCAACTTCCAGTTCCTTCATCAATATCAATTTTTTATCGAAAGACTAAGGTCTTTCCAAATGGATACTATCCTTGTCTCTACAATCCTCTAACTCCACCAGAATCATTTTGGGTCCCAAATTTTTGAAGGAGGTGATTTTAATCAGTCTCGAGATTTTTCTCATTGTTTGCTTATAAGCTTCCTTGTTGTAATGAGGATCAATGAGAAGTGAGATAATCAAGCTTTTCTCACCCCTTTTAATGGTCTCTTCCAGTTTTTGGGTTTCCACTAGAACTTCTTCTTGTTCCTTCTCTAATAGTGATAACCATTTGTAAAGATCCTCTAGATCTCCTCCATGTCCAATTTAATGATTTTAGTTGCTGCCTATGTTTTGGAAGAGAAGATCCAAAAAAGTAGAGGAATGAAAAAACCTTGTACATAGGGCTAAGCAAAAATTGGTAAACCCGATTTTGACTCCACTCCGACTTCGCTCAAGCTCTAACTCTATTATAAAAATATATGTATTTTTCTATATATTAATTATATATATTTTATATAAATAGAACTTATATAGTTAGTTAAATTAGTAATATACTAGTAAGTAGCATGAGCTAATTATTTAAAATAATATAGTTATACTCTAATATAAATAGATTAAATTGAATAAGAATAGTTTAGTATATGTAAACAATGAACATCATAGCATTACTACCATGTAATACTAATGTATAATAACACTAGTATAATAATATGTAATACTAAGTCTAGTATATAGTTAAGTTACAAATAAGTTAGACACTATTATAATAACATGTCATACTATAGTATAATAACATGTAATTAAACACTATAGTACAAGTCTATAATAGGAATAAGTTAGAAACTAGTACTATAGTACAAGTATAATACTAATGTATAATAACATGTAATACTAAGTCTAATATATAATTAAGTTGGAAATAAATTAGACACTATTATAATAACATATAATTAAACACTATAGTATAAGTCTATAAGATGAATAAGTTAGATACTAGTATAGTACAAGTTGATTTAAATATTTATTGTTAATAATCAATACTAACAATTCAATTGAGCGATTAAAACATTATAAGAGCTCTAAATAGAATTATAACATATAATCAGACACTATAGTATGATAAAAACTATACTATGATAACATATAATTAGATACTAGTAAATTAATATTTACTGATAATCAATACTAACAATTATAAAAACCATAAATAAAAACATTTAGGGCTACAACAAAGATTAAGATTAAAATTAAATTTAGGTTAAAGAAAAATGGTTAGTTTAGGATTTAGAGAAAAAGAGCCCAAAACAAGGGAGAAAATTGGGTTTAGAAGATCAAAATCGAAGTAGTCCAACCCAAATGGTGCTACAAGCCTAAATTCAATCAAAAGGGTGCCTTTTTCCTAAAAACAAAAGGCGTTATTTTGACTACATTGCCTACGTTTCTACGCAACTCCACCCCCAGCACGACCTCACCCTCATTTTCATCTCACATAGATTCTCTTAGAAACCCTAGGTCCTAACTTAGCCCATTGCCTCTCTCTGTACAGAAAGAGATATGTCTTCTCCTGCCGTGTGATCGTCGATCAACTCCCCCTCACCATCCTACTCACTCACTCACTTTCAAAGATCTACGGTTTCATTTAGGATGTCAAGACATCAAGAATTGTCGAAGCAACCAACACCATCGAGGCCAGCCAATCGAACGGCGGAGCACGCGGATACGAAACTAGAGCAACCAATACCCTCTACCTCTCGATCTATGTCTCTCAGTCTGTATCAATTTTTTGGGTTTAATTTGTTGGTTTTAATTTGAATTTACATATGCATTTTGATTTTATTTTTTGGGTAATTTTGTTGATTGGGTGGTTGTGATCTGTGATTGGGTGGTTGCTGGTTGTTTTTTTGATTGGTTGGTTGTGAACTGTGATTGGGTGGTTGTTGATCTGACTCCGCTCTAATTTCAACTCTGACTTGTCAAAGTCGAGTTTACAGTGGTTAAAGTCAGATTCAAACTTCGACAAATTTGGAGTTAGAGTCTGCATTCCGACTCCAATTAAGTCGGTGCTCATAACTAACTATAAGAGGACAAGAGAGAATCTCTACGAAAGGGTTTTTGAGAGGACCTAAGATTCATGACTACCCTGTGAGTTTTAACTTCAGAATTTTTTGGTATGTTCTTCTCATACCTTTTGTAGGAAGTTGAAAGAAGTTCAACTCATTGTTGATGTTTTCCTGCTTTAAAAAAATGCAGCTTGACAACCATTACTGAAAGGGTGGCACTCCCGAAACTAATGCTGGGGATGGATCAAGACAACCTCCTGAGTTGAGCAGTGATGAGAGTTCAAAGAGAGAAGATAACATATGCGATTCTCATTGATATGTTTTACTGTGTACAGTAATGAATATATATACAGAGGTTTCAACAAAATCTTCTTCTATGAATATTCCTGAGCACCTGCTGTGCATTACAGAAAGAACAATCACATGGCAGAGTTTGTTACAAGAGTGTCGGCCACTTTACAAAACAATTCACAAGCCATACCCAGAGGGTAGGTGCCATCCTAGTCTAGGTGATTCCAGAAGGATCTTCTTGAGAGGCATCTGACGTGGTGAGTTTGTTGGAGCAAGCTAAGGTGGTGGAGCTTTTGGCAGCATCTCGTTTTCACTTGCTACGAACAAGCCTCACAGTTGTTGATACACCGTTAGGCTTGCGGTAAAACATCAACTAATTGATCTTTGGAAGGAAGAAATGCCACTTGAAGTGTTTTGGCTGCAACTCCATCACGTACAAAATGAAAATCTATTTCCATGTGTTTAGTTCTTGAGTGGAGGACGGGATTAACGAAAAGATAAGTAGCACCAAGGTTGTCAAACCAAAGAATTGGTGATTTTGGAAGGAAAATATAGAGTTCTTTGAGGATGGACTGAACCTAGAGTAATTCTGTTGTGGCATTCGCAAGAGCCTTGTATTCGACTTCAGTGCTTGATCAAGCAATAGATCGTTGCTTTCGGGAACTTTAGGATACTAGATTGGGATCGAGAAAAATACAAAAACCGTCGGTAGAGTGGCGATCATCCAGGCAACCCGCCCAATCAGCATTAGAAAATGTTTGCAGCTGAAGGGAGGTAGAATTTTTTAAAAGAAGTCCAAATTTTAATTTGTGCTTGAGATACCGAAGTAATCTGTTGACAGCTTGCCAATGGGATGCTTTTGGATCATGCATGAACTGAGAGATTTTATTTACAGAAAAAGTAAGGTCTGGTCGAGTTAATGATAAATATTGTAGGCTGCCCACAATGCTTCTGTAAAGGGTGGGGTTAGAGAAAGAGGGAGAATTAGAGAGGGATAGACGAGAGGAGGCAAACATGGGAGATGTAACACCATTTGCAGAAAACATGTTTGTGCGAGATAGAAGATCATGGATATATTTCCATTGTGAAAGGTGAATGCCATCAGATAAGTAGGAAATTTCTAGGCCAAGAAATTATGATAATTTTTCCAGGTCTTTTATTGGAAAAGCAGAAGCAAGAAAATTAATGAAATGTTCAATTTGGGACGTGTGAGTGCTGGTGACAATAATGTCATTTACATACACTAAAACATAAACAAGCACCAATTTATAAGAGTAGACAAATAAGGAAGGATCAGACTTGGATGGAAGAAAACCATATTCATAAAGTTTAGAACTGAGTTGTGCAAACTATGCACGGGGTGCTTGCTTGAGGCCATAAATGGCCTTTAGCAAGCGACACACATAATGGGGATGGTCAGGGTGAACAAAGCCAAAGGGTTGGGACATATACACAGTTTCGGTTAAGTCACCATGGAGAAAAACATTTTGAATGTCTAGTTGTCTAAGAGACCAACCAAGGGAGACAGCAAGAGAGATGAATAACCGAATGGTAGTGGGTTTAATAATGGGGCTAAAAGTATTTGAGTAGTCGACGCCCTCCTGTTGATGGAAACCCTTAGCAACTAGTCGTGTCTTTCAGCGTTCAATGGTGCCATCGGCATGATGCTTTGTGCGGAAGACCCACTTGCAACCAACAACGTTAGATAAAGGGGGAGGGGGAACGAGGGTCTAGGTGTGGTTTTGGATGAGAGCCTGAAACTCATTGGTCATTGCATTTCACCATTCAGAGAAGCGGGAAGCCATCGTGAAACAACTTGGTTCTTCAGGTATTTCAAGGGATGAGGTTAGGGCATGGCGTGGTGGAAAATATGGGATGTGACCATCAAGAAATTTTTTAGGACAAGAGGAATTTGTTTTAGATCGGGTAACGATGGGCGATCGAGGGAGAGGAGGTTGAGTGTTGGTCGAGGGAGGTGGGTTAGGATTAGGGCTGTTAGTGTGGGGAAGGTGGGTAAACAGGGGCTGGTCGAAGGGATTGAGAGTGAAGAGGGTTGAAAAGTCAAGGAAGATGGGTTTGTATTAAGGGTGGGCCAGCTGTTGACAAGGGACTTGGTGACGAGGGTGGGTTGTTTATTGTGTGGGTAGGAGGTGGGCCAAGAGAAGTAGGAGATAAAATGGGTAAAAGAGCATGTGAGGATTGGGAATTTGTGGAGGTCGATGGTGATTGTGAGTTTGTATACGGAAATGAATTTTCATTAAACAACACATCATGTGAAATGTACATTTGGTTAGAGTGTAGATGAAGGCACTTATATCCTTTGTGTATGAGGCTGTAACCAAGAAAGAGGCAGGGTAAGAACGGAAATGAAATTTATGGTTATTATAGTGCTGAAGATTGGGCCAACACTCGGATCTAAAAACTTTGAGAAATGAGTAATCGGGCTTTTTTTTGTAAAGAAGGAGATGAAGAGATTTATTTTTGAGAGATGGAGAGGGGAGAAAATTTATAGGGAAAGCCACGGTTTGGAAAGCATCGGTCCAAAACTTATAGGGAAGAGAGGCCGTTGCAAGAAGGGCAAGGCCCGTCTCAACTATATGACGATGCTTACGTTCAACCACACCATTTTGTTGATGTGTGTGAGAACAAGAGAGGCGATGAGAGATTCCTTGAGAATTAAGGACACGGGTGAGGGGTCTAAACTCCTCACCCCAATCACTTTGAACATTTTTAATTTTTGTGTCAAAAAGACGTTCAACATTTTGTTGAAAAATGAGAAAAATGGAAGTAGCATCACCCTTTGAGGCTAAAGGATAGAACCAAGTATAACAGCTAAAATCATCAACAAAGGAGATATAATAACGAAAGCCATCTCTTGATATATAAGGGGATGGACCCCATACATCCATAAAAATTAAATGCAAAGGTCTTAAGGACCAAGTACTAGAAGATTTAAAAGATAATTGCCTACACTTGGCAAGAGGACAAGTAGAACAATAAAAATCATGTTCAGACGAAATGAAAGGTAAACATTTGGTGCGTAAAATGCGAGATACAAGTTGAAGGTTGGGATGGTCAAGCCGATTGTGCCATTGTTCAACAGTAGTTCGTTCACCAATGAAAGCAACTGGGGCAGATTTTGAGAGAGTTGGAGGAGGAAAAAGATAGAGGCCATCATGCGTTGGTCCCTGGAGAAGCAAGTTTTGTGTCCGTTTGTCCTTCACAAGAAAGAAAGATTAATGAAACTCAAAGAAAACAGAATTGTCATGACAGAATTTTTGAACTGAAACCAAGTTTTTGGTGATTTGGGGAACACAAAATAATTTATGAAGAGAGAAAGTAGAGTTTGAGGAGGAAAATTGAGAGTCCCTAATGTGAGTGATGGGGAGGGCAGCGCCATTGCCAACTTGAATCTGCTCATGTCCAAGGTAAGGTTCATTGGATAGATTGAGATTGCTGAGGTATGAAGTTATGCGATTTGAAGCAGCAGAGTCTAGGTACCACTGTCTATCAGAGAGGGGCTGTGAACTTGTGTAATGAGCAGACAGAGAACGCGGTGGTTCAAATTGATAAGCCTGGTCGAAACGGTGATAGCACTGAAGCGCGACATGGCCAACTTTGTTGCATACCTGACAGGTGGGCTTGTTTGTTTGCTAGGATGAAAAAGAATGAGATGGAGAGAAACGACCTCCTCGAGAGCGGCCACGAGTGTTGTTTCTACCCCCACGATAAGTGTTGCAACCACGGGCTGAGTTTTGGTAGGGAAGAGAGGTGGTTATATGAGCAAATGGTGTAGGTAGAAGACCATGTTGAATGGTTGTTGTGAGAGAGACACAACTTTTAAAGGTAAGTAGGAGGTTGAAGAGTTCGGGTGAGCTAATAGGGGTGGCTCTTGTTGTCACCGAAATGACAAATGATTCATATTATGAGTTTAGGCCATTGAGAAGATAAGAAACAACTTCAGAGTCACGGAGGGGCTCACCAGCAGCGGTCATCGTGTTTGAGAGAAGGCCGACTTTGCAATAATAATCAATCACCGAGAGAGCACCTTTCTTTAGGTTTGTGAGTTGATGATGAATTTGAAATATTTTGGCCTGAGATTGTGAGGTGAACATAGTGTCTAGAGTAACCCATAGTTCACGGGAGGTGCGGGAAGCTATGGCCTGAGCAAGGATTGGCTCGGTGAGGGAGGAAAGGAGAGCACTGAGGAGCATTTGGTTAGTGCGGCGCCACTGTAAAAATGCAGGATTTGTTTTAGGAGGAGAGGGTCCAAATATAGAAGGAGATGCGACTAGAAGGATAGGCGGAGGGGGAGGAGTGGAGCCATCGATGAAGTGGAAGAGATCTTGACCGTGGAGGTAGGGAATGATTTGTGCACGCCAAAGTAAGAAATTATCGGAGCCAAGCTTAACAAACACGATGTGAGAGAAATTGCCAGCGAGCTGAAAAGTAGAGGTATTGGAAATTTCTTTTACAAAAACGGAAATATCGGGAGCCATTGAAGGGGAGTAAGGAAGAATAGAGTAAAAAAAAAAAAAAAAAAAAAAAGGAGAAGAAGGACGTTAGGCGAGTTTTAGCTCTGGTACCATGATGACAGTTCAAAGAGAGAAGATAACATATGCAATTCTCATTGATATGTTTTACTGTGTACAGTAATGAATATATATATATATACAGAGGTTTCAACAAAATCTTCTTCTAGGAATATTCCTGAGAACCTGTTGTGCATTATATAAAGAACAACCACATGGCAGAGTTTGTTATAAGAGTGTCGGCCACTTTACAAAACAATTCACAAGCCATACCCAGAGGGTAGGCGCCATCCTAGTCTAGGTGATTCTAGAAGGATCTTCTTGAGAGGCATCTGACGTGGTGAGTTTGTTGGAGCAAGCTGAGGTGGTGGAGCTTTTGGTAGCAGCAGTAGACAACTCAATGCACCTGGCTTTCTAGTAGGTGAAATATTTTGTTGGGCAAGGAAGCTCAAGGTCGGAACTACTTGATTTTTCGCTCATCATAAATGCAACCTAGCTCTTTCCATATATACGTGTGACAATATTTGCCATCCCAGAATTAATTACTTCCAAGCCGTCCTATAATTCTTCAAGAGAATCAAGGCCTTGGCTAGGATTAGTTAGAATCGTTTGCCCACACAATTACTTGTCTCCTCCTCTGCATGTGAATCAAATCAACGGCCATTTCTTTGTTGAAGGTAATTGGGGTTAAAAGAAGCCAAGAGGGACTTATGAACAGATATTTGGGAGGCCAAGATACACAATGCATGTCACGTTCTCTTATTAACTTGTTGAACTAAACCACGTTATATGTGTATGTATTGCAGTTTCTGCCTAGCATAAATTAAAGAGCTTGTTATTCCAAACCATTTTCAGAGTCTTGACCAGGAGATGTACAATCAAAACTTTCTGCTATCAGGAAAGAAATGCAGCAAAATGATCTGTCAATTTGCATGCGATTTATGACAAAGCTCCAGTTGCTAATCCCTCATTTTTTTTCCCCTTCATTCAAGGAGTAGGATTTGGATTTATGGGCCTGCACTATGATTGAAACTTTTCATTTGGGCTAGGCTACCTTCAACAATATTGGCAGGACTAACTTTTTTAAAAAATAAAAATCATTACTTTTTGTGTATTAAATTTTCTTTGTGAATTCATGACCTGTGTCCATTTTAAAACAAAATGTGATGATCATGATTCTTTTCTTTTTTTTTTTTAATAATTTCATGATAGAAGAATAAAACTTTGCAAAAGAGAGTTTTATCTGATCCTTTCAATTTTGCATTGTGGCTGCGAACTCTTTTCTGTTACTTTTTTCTTTTTTCTCTATCAGATATATAGTTTTTTGGGTGAACATGACTGTCAGTCTTCAAGATCAGGAGGCTTTTTGTATGTAAATAGGCCACCTTATTCCTTTTTTTTTTCTTTTTTCTTTTAAGCGACCAGCTTATTCAATTACAATCGATTGTGGTCCAAAATGTCAAGTAGAGGGCAGTCAATAGTGAGAGCGCCAAGTCCCAACAAAATTTGGTGGACCTCATCGATTTTTATTAGAATAACGTGATTCTTTAATTGCAAAGATATTATTCTTATTTTTCGTACGTTTTTATTTTTCTCTTGAATTCCAGAGCAAATAGCTCCACAATATCATGATTTCGTTATTTTGATGACTGTTATACCTAAGTCATGAGCTTTCCCTAATTCCCACGAGCCCGATAGGCATCGATGATGTTGATTGAGCCACGCTGGGCTCTTCAACTTAATTTGGCGATGTGATCATGATGTGTTGATCCTTAGGGGGGAAAACATAATAGAAATAAGAATTATGCTCTACTTGAACAGAATATTGCTTGTTGTGGGATCACGTGAGTAAATAATAAAATAAATATAAACCTTTCTTTATATATATTAATTGATGCGGCAAGTTTCTACGTACGTGCTGTAGATCAAGGCTTGAAATGCTTGAAAGCACAGATCAATCTTACCAAGGCTTGAAATGCTACACTCCTCTTAAAACTGAGTGGTTCCTAGCTAGCTAACACGGATACAGGTGGTGCATGGTTGTCATCCGATCGTGCCGTACGATGTTTATTTGTTTGATGTATTAACAGGACAATGGAAGTAACAATCATGATTATGGGTCGTCCTTCACAAATCTTTAGTAGCAACAACCAATGGACATATTAAATGGTTAAAGCAAGGAATATAAACTTTTTTGAGTCAGGAATTAAACAAAGTCAGTCTCAACGACATTCACTTCTTCCTTCAATTTGTGCGTTTTTTTTTTTTTGTTTCCATTCTCCTTTTAGCGCCTAATTAATATTCTCACGGATAACAAACTGATATATAATCATGTAAAGTCTCTTCAATTGGGAACATTTCAAATAGTCAAAAAGAGCTTCACAGCCCAATTAATTAGGGTATAAAAGTCTGTCATAAAGCTTTCCATCCAGGCCATGTAAACTATCTGTATCGAAGGGCTAGCTTAAGCCATATATGTAGTTTTTGAGGGTGTGAACGGCTTACATGAAAAACACTCGACTCAAAGGTGCAGAAAGAACCATCCCTTTTTAAGCAAATATAGGGAATTCCATTGATTAACCATAACAAGAAAAAGAGAATCTGCTGTCAAAATATACAATAATTTCTGGGCTGCTGGGGTCAGACAATACTTTATTAACATGATCAAAATGATGCATATATGCTCAATGCATGCTTTACCTATTTGGTTCCATCTGATTAATCATGTCGTCTCTTCTTCCTATTCCTTATGATTTTAAATAATTTCTTCTTTCTCGATCTATTCCTTTGTTTTTTTCTAATGTTTCTTCTTTATATTAAATAACTATATAGATATATATATATACCTTTGGAGGAAAAAATGAGAATTAAATTCCATCGAGAGCAAAAGGTACTGATCCCGATGCTTGGTGCAGATGTGGTATATAATATATATACCATTTGGCCGTTCAATTCATGAAATGTCTCCAAAAGATGATAAAGCAGAAGCCGAGAGATACCGATCAACATGGACTTGAACAACTAAAGTACTTTTGTCATGATTAGTCACTTGTCATAGGGATTCTTCAGTTTCAAGCTTCTTTTCATTTTTTTTATACTATATTAGGCAGGCATATACTCCAGTTCATTTTCAGTGTACAACTTATTATTATTATATATATATATATGGCTTAATGTATAAGCTGGGTTCCAATATTTTATGTTATTCTATCTAGCTAGGGTTTATATTTAGGATAGGTCAGAAACCAAAATTAAAAGTTAATAGTAATGGCATATATTTAAATTAGGAATTCTCTAAGGTGAAAAATTGTCCACATGAATTGATGATCTGTTAAGTTGAAAGTAAAAGGCTAGGAAATTCAACTAAGATCCAAAGCATGTATATATTAGCCCTAGCTTGGTAATAATGAGATGCAAGTAAAAGATCAGAAGTGCCTCTTGCTTTCTTCAAGCTGTTATAGCTAGTAAAGTACTTTTACTTGATCAGTACATACAAATATATATAGAGTTCCCAAAATTACGATGATGATCATCGGCACTTATAATATGTAACTTATAAACTCTTTATATATATTATGTGCCAAAATACCCCAAATACGTATATATATATTAATCATCTTTTATATATATATATAGCTGCCAGTTCTACATTTGGTAGACTACCTACCCACAAACAAGAATATTATATATATATAAATATACAATATATATATATATATGTATGTATGTATAATATCATCCCCTGGCTCACGTTTATTGAATTTCCAAGTAGCGGCAAAGACCCACTTAGATCGAGTACTATTGACGGCAAGTCTTGGATTTTATTTATTTTATGTGTTTAGAAAGAAAAAGCTGAATGCATTGAATATATATATAGCCTCATAATTAAGCATTTCATGTGCCAGCTGATAAATTAATGATATGGTCTTAGTCTGCATCGAAATCATTCAAAATTGAAATCCATAAAACTGTTTATATATATATTTATTATATATATTTAAATTTACTGAAATTGGTTGGAATTAATTTATGGAGTCAAAAAGCATACTTTGCACTAATATTAATTTGGATGGTGAGAGCTAGCTATTTCATTATCAAACCAGTTTATAAAGCATACCATCTACATCACTTAAATTATAAGATTTGATTTATAAAATTTAAAATTTAAATTATATATTCCCAATCAAATTATACAATGTAAGCATTTTATTATGTGTATTATACACATGACTCGCTTGAAAATATAATAACTCTCTTGATATTCTATAATACATTAACGTCGTAATTCATGAGCTAATTAGAGGAGAACATAATTAAATAAATGCATGTATGCCATTGGGCTAAAAATATTAAATGGTAAGAAGAATTTTAATAAGCTTATAATTAATTAAAAGAGTAATAAACCCAACAATTTGGGTGGAAAATAACAATTTGCAGTCTTTGGGAGCGAGCGAGTGGGGAAGAGATAAAGATCAGAGGCCGAGAACTAGGGTTGGTATGCCAATAGATCATCACCATTATATTCTAATCTCAATGGATTCAGCCCCGTTGCTTGTGCTTAATTGTGGGCCACTCTATACATACACAAAGTACTGCAAGCGCGCATGCACATTCATCTCTCTCTCATATTATGATGATCTAGCAGAAACCCTAAAAGCAGGAACAGTGGGCCGCCCTCTGACTTCCACTAGCTAGGATACATTCCACACAAATAAACAAATGCAAAAGTTCAAAAAGAAATCCCAATCAAACAAGCTCCACTCAATCCCATTCTTGAATAAGAATTCAATATATACAATAATGTCATGATTTATTTCTTTATCTCTTTTTCTGCTTCCTTTATGTAAAATAAAAGGTAGTGCCAGCTCTATTAATTAGACATACAATAACAGGAACAAACGGCTCTTTATCCAACCCCCCTCCTGCTAAATTCAGCTATTATCAACAACAACAACAAAAACAACAATAAATTTTCTATAAACTAGTGTCAACTTCCACTGAATTTAGCAGCTGTTCCTGCTCCTAATTAACCACCTCTAACTCAAATTAATTGATACTTGGGTCATGACTGAATTAACAACTATAATATTCTCTTACAGAGGCCCCTAATCATTTGCTAGCCTACATTCTGCTTGCAGCTGGCCCAGGCCGAGTACTACTGCCAGTCCATCTTTGAAGGGTCACTTTAATCTCTTTCTTTCTTTAGCTCCCTTTTCTTCGTTTCTTTAACTTTTCCTCATGACTGGTACAGTACTGCAGAAATTGTGGCTTAATTCTGTGCATTCCAGCTTTCATTCTTCTTTCTAAATCGAAGTTATCATTTCTAACTTGGCGGTTGATGACAATATACTACTTGCAGTTTGGTATGTAGAACATGATCTTTAGCTTCATTAATCTGTTGATCTCTACCTGAACGTTCCTCCAAAAGTTGGAGTCCAAAAATCAGCTGTTGTCTCGTTAGCAACTGGATATGTGCTTGAGATTGGAACCAAACAGAGTCCTCGGCTTCTTAGATCTTGTTTTGGGCCTTCAGTAGTACTCATGTCCTTCAGTTTATCAGAACCGGCCTGCACATAATTAATTAAATTTGAACGCCTATTAGTACCATCGAGTAATGAAAATGGAGTAAACATGGTTAATATCATTGTTTAGGCTTAACCAAATGAGTAAGAAACTGTGTACCTGTTGATACTGTACTTGATCAATTGGAGTTCCATTTTTCATATATGGAGTACTTAAAACCTGAAATTACAAACATAAGTAATATTAGGATTTAACGTACTATTAGTCAATGATTACTCTTCTTTCTGGTATATATTGATCTTTTCTCTAAACTTGTTAATTTTTACACATTAGGGTTTTCATTTTATATATATACTGTCATAAGATCATGGCGAGAAGAAGATAAATAAATATATATATATATATAATGGAACATACACTGACTTGATCATGGAGGAACTTGATGTACTCAATTGCTTCGTGGAGAACGGAGGCTGTATCAGTCTGAAATTACAAGAATACGAATCAAGCTGGTGATCTTTCAATTATTTCACAAAAGTAAAGATTTCTTTCTCATTGTACTCTTTGCAAAAAGTAGAGGAAAAATCCAAAAATTCACCTTTCCGAAAGGTGAAACCAATTGCTGTAGTGCAGTTATTCGGTCCCCTAGCTTCTCTTTTCGAACCTGACAGAAAACGCAATATGTTCTCAACTATTTCTTTAAAATAAAAATAAAAATAAAAAAGTTTATAATAATATGAACAATAAACACATTAACGATAAAGCTCCCACTACTTCCAGTACAGGTCAAAAGCTCGATCCAAGAACATAAATGTTACCTTAAAAGTTGGTAACGGTGATGGGGTTTCAATTCTGGGCCTTTTGAATACTGGTTCAGCACTAGTAGTACTGCTACTTTTCTTCATCACCACTGAGACCGAGTCCTGGACATCTTCCATGTTGGGCTGAAATTCAGATTATAAAAGAATATTAGCTAGGGTCAAAACTCAAAACCCTAGCTACCTAGCTAGCTAGCTTTGGTTTTAATCTGCAGGAACGTCTGATCTCTAATATTTACATACCTTTGTGGTGAAGTTGGAGCACTTTGGTTTCTCTTCAAATGTTGGCACTAGATACTGTGATTGTGATGAAGGATGAAGGCCGGGTCGAATAGTAGTAGTGTCGGTCAGAGCCACCGTGGAGGCATTCCAAAAGGGTGTTTTGTTAGAGAAGTGCAGGCCACAAGGTTGCTGCTTTGGATAAAACGGAGCTGAGAACTTAGTCCAAGAAGAAGGTGATAATTCATTGGAGTTTGGCCCATAATTATTAGCAGTGGATGAATAGCTCATGATGGAACGATTGTTGTTGAATAAAGATTGCTGTGAATGAGAATCAGAATCAAAAAAACTTTGTACCAATGTTGAAGGGTATCCATAAGAAACTGAACCCACAGGAAAACCGGCGGAGCTAGTACTGATGACAGTGTCGACCAGAGGAAAGTCTTGATTTATAGACTTGAAAGAAGCGATGGATAAATCTTCACTTCCATTATTGGAGAAGTTCTTGGTGGGGCTCCAATTCTTTTGGATTTGAGAAGTATGATCTACGCCTGATGATCTTTCTTGTTGGTAATTCAACCTTGAATTCATATCTTCTTGCAGCATGGAATTATAATTGCTCTCTGTTCTTCCAGTACCACCACGACTACATACAAAAGGATAAGATAAACTAATATGAGTGATGGAATTAATTCTCGCCCACAAACCAAGAAAAGATTTTTTTTTTTTTTATCCAAATCTAAAAAGAAGATTAATTATATTGACTTCTTTAATTTCCTAAAGAAAAGACAGGGAAAAAAAAGGGTTAAGCAAAAGCAGACAAAACTTACAGCAAAGCTTGGTTCAAGTCCGATGTTGTTGATGATGATGAAAAACCAAAACCCATCATTTGTAAGGTAGAATCAATCAAGATGCTGCTGCTGCCACTGGAAGAATCATGATGAGGCAGCTGAGGAGGCTTCTGCACATCTGAGAAAACTAAGGAGCCATGATGATCAGAAACCGAATCCTCATGACAAGACCTTGATCCCTTCATGTCCACCATATCCGACCAAGCAGAAGCATAACCTCCTCCTCCTCCTCCTCCTCCAGTTTCACCAAGTGCCAAGGAACACGGGGATGTAGTCCCCGTGAACACGCTTCTCGATGGATTCATCCACCAGTTTCCCCCGCAAACCCCGGTCTGAAATTCCTCTGCCATGGACAGATGATGAAGAGAATTCCAACCTAGTACAATATATATGTGGCTAAGTTGTGAATGTCTTGATGAATTGTACTCTTCCCCGGCCCTCTTGCTGTTCCTCTTCTTAATTTGTGTGTGTGTCTCTCTCTTTATCTCTGTCTTTATCTGTATCTCAGTTCCAACTAGTATATAGCAAAATTCCTTTGTGGGGGTAGGATTTATATATGAAATGGTTGGGGACAGGGTACGGACAGAGAAAATTTAATTACAGGAATCCAGTTGACATTTCAATGGATGATTGGACAAATGAGAGAGAGCATTTTGAATCGAATTCTCTTTAGTCTTTTCCTTTAATTACTTTGAATTTTTTTTTTAAAAAATAATAATTTATTTTTCTAATTCTCTGATCATGGTGCTTTTTGTCAATGTATGCATACATATAATATTTATATATTTTGAGCAGAAAATTCTTCATGTTGCTTATAAATAAAGGGATATGGTATGATGACGATGGGGTTTCATCTGACTGCCACGTCAGGGTTTGGGAGGAATAATATTAATGGAGCTTTAATTTTGTTAATATGGTAGTGTAAATGGCCAGGGATCGAGGGATCAACGATCGAGATGAATATATAAATTAGGAGAATTTGGTGTTTGATGGTCCAAAAATGTATGATTGCTGTAGAAAGAAGTAGGTTTACATACGTTTCTATATTCTATTTGTGTGTGGCGCTTCAACGCTGGGATAGTAGAGCGTGTCGTGACGCTCACAGCTTGAAATCAATTCCATATTTATCCTTATATTTTTTTGTGGCCAAAAACATGACAATGTAACGGCTAACTTGCATAACATGTAACGCCCATGTCTCAAAATGGTCGGAGAGTTACTTCATATCACTTAAACTTAGGGGTGAAAACCGATATCGTCGGCGCGGTTTTTAGGCAAAACCGACGCCGACCGATGTCTAAAAAAATGGGAGAGCCACCGACCGTAACCGGTCGATGGGGAGGAGAAAACTGATCGAGGCGGTTCTCGATAAGCGTCGGTTCTCTGGTCGGCGTTATTTACTGAGAGAGACTGAGAGAGAGAGTTACACAGGAGAGAGAGAGAAAGAGAGTTACAGAGGAGAGAGAGAGAGTTGCAGAGTGAAATTTGATTCGGGAAGAAGAGGGGATGGGGAAGAAGAAGACTAATATCGAAACGACACCGTTCAACTTTAAGTTGAACAGCGTCGTTTCAGACTTTTTTTTTCTTACGTCCTTATTAAAACGACGTTGTTTGGTTTAATGCCAAACGGTGTCGTTTTTATATCTATTGTAATACTTATTAGCTAAAACGACGCCATTCCACTTAAGTTTAAGTGGAAGGGTATCGTTTAAGTAAAGGCATATTTAAAAAAAAAAAAAAAAATTATTATATCGGTCGGTTCAGCAATTCGGTCCAGCCTCAAACCGGGACCGAACCGCTGAATATCGGTTTCTTCATATTTCCACCGCACGCCGACTAGTTCTCCACCGGTTCCTGTCGGTTCTTGACACGGCCGGTCGGTTCGCGTCGGTGACGGCCGGTGGCGTCGGTTTCTGTACAGCCTTACTTAAACTCACATCTTAAAGTACATATATAGACTTCAATTTCTCAATTACACATAAATCCCACTGTTTTAAATCAACTACTCCAATATAGATAATCTAAAACAATATAAAATCTCAAAAATAAACATCAACCTTCTAGAATACCAAGTCATCAGAACATGATAAAAATTAATGAATAAAATTCTCCAATAATCATAACTACTTTCTAAGCTTAATCCACCATGCTTGAATCATCTCATGACTCATACTCTCTAATCTTGAACCTCAGGTGAAATATTCAAATTATTTGAAAAATATTATGGAGATAAGGGGTGAGTTGTCAACAACTAAGTAAACAAAGAATATATCTTAGTATATAAACATGAGTTTTTCACAAAGTTCAGAATGCAGAAACAAAACATTTCAGTTTCAATATACATATTGCAAAAACGTGTTATCAGAAAATCAGAGCGACTTTCAAATTACTCATATTCAAAAATCAACTGTTCATATTCAAAGACCTTTTGGCATAACATGACTGAACATCTTCATCTTATCATATTATTTCATAATATCATATCGTATCGTATCATATCATTTCACCATATTATATCATATATCATGTTTAACCCCCGTGGTATGGTTGTATTATCTCCGGTGACCAAACCAAGCAGTATCGTAATGGGCGGATGAGCTTCCAGAGATCTTATGGGCATACAAGACAACACCAAAAACCTCAACGGACGACACACCCTTCGCCTTGGTGTACGAAAGCGAAGCTATGATACCGGTGAAGGTGGGTTTACCAAGCCACATGAGACAAAGTTCTGATCCTCATATGAATAATGGAATGCCGAAAGAAAATTTGGACCTACTAGAATAAGTGAGAACAAAGTGCCGAAACTAGAGTGACCTCCTGCAAAAGAAAGACGGAGCAGTACATCAACAAGAGATTAAGACTAAGGTCCTTCAAGGTAGGCGACCTAGTACTAAAGGAGACCAAGGTAACTACAGTGAAGAAGGGAAGCTAGGGCCACGAAGGGAAGGGTCATACGTAGTGATAAACGATCATCGCCTAGGAGCTTATCTCCTCAAAGACACTACGGGGTATGAGTTGCCCCACCCTTAGAATGCCGAGCATTTGAGAAGATTTTATATTTAAACTTATTAGTTTTGGCATGATGGGTTTGTAAATTCGATACAATAACAATTCGTTTCCTTTGATCACTTTCTCGTCAAGACTTCACAGTCAAGGAACTCTCATGTTACGCCTCTTGCTAGAGTTACGCGGTCGAGACACTCTCTCGCTACACTCTTTTTGCCAAGGTTACACAGTCGATGGATTCTCTTGCTACACCTTTTCGCCAAGGCTACACAATCGAGGAACTCTCCCGTTACACTTTTCGCCAAAGTTACACAGTCGAGGCACTCTCCCTCTACACTCTTTTCGCCAAGGTTACGTGGTTGAGGGATTATCCCGCTACATCTTCTCGCCAAGGCTACACGGTCGAGGAACTCTCTCGTCACTCCTCTTGCTAGAGTTACGTAGTCGAGCCACTATCCCATTACATGCTTCTCGCCAGAGTTATGCGATCGATGCACTATCCCACACTAAACTCTTTTCGTCAAGGTTACGTGGTCAAGGGATTCTCCCAATACACCTTCTCACCAAGGCTATACAGTCCAAGAACTCTCCCGATACACCTCTCACCAAAGTTACGCGATCGAGACACTCTTCCACTACACTATTTTCGCCATAGTTAAACGGTCAAGGCACTCTTCCGTTACACTCTTTTCGTCAAGGTTACGCGGTCAAGGGATTATCTTGTTACACCTTCTCACCAAGGCTACATGGTTCTGGAACTCTTCTATTTTGCCTCACGCCAGAGTTATGCAGTCGGGGTATTCTCCCGCTACACTCTTTTCGATAGAGTTACGTAGTTGAGGTACTCTCTCGCTACACTCTTTCGCCAAGGTTACAAGGTTAAGGGATTCTCCTTGTACACCTTATCGTCAAGGCTACACAGTCGAGAAATTGTCCCCGTTATGCCTCTCGCGAGAGTTATGCAGTCGAGACACTCTCTTGTTACACTCTTTTCGCCATGGTTACATAGTCAAGGGATTCTCTCGCTACACCTTCTCGCCAAGGCAACAAGGTCGAGGAACTCTCTCGTTACACCTCTCCCCAAAGTTATGTGGTTGAGGCATTCTCCTGATACGCTCTTTTTGCCAAGGTTATGCGGTCGAGTGATTCTCCCGCTATACTTTCTCGCCAAGGCTACACTATCGAGGAACTCTCCCATTATGCCTCTCACCAGAGTTACGTTGTCGAGGCAATATCCAGTCGTTGTATTCTCACAAATCACGGCGCGAAATCAAAAGAACCACAAAGGAAGCAAACAAGAAAGGAACTAATCATCACGGAACTAAAAGCACAACTAACATCAAAATAACAAAACACATTGTCAACACAACAATTGTCTAAAGATAACAGTTGTCCAAATAAAACATAACGTGTGTCTAACATATACAAAAATTTTAGCTAACTACAGAAAGTCAAATTTTAGGAACGGCGAGGAAGAGGAAAGGCATCTTGCATGGTATCTCTCCCAAGGGAATCAAAGATATGATAAGCAGCGGAGCTAGCCCATATTGATTTCCACTCTCGGATATGAAGATCTACCTTAGGATAGTTGAGCAAGTGCTCTCGCAACTGCTTGATTCAACCATCCTGAGCTTGAACCCAAGACCCGAGGCTCGACCTCGAACTAAGTGGGCAGCACAAAGTTGTGGAAAAAAATGACCAATTTGTTCTTGTGAATGGGCAAACTCAATGTTCAATTAGGTTACCTTCAATTCCGACCCAGACAGGTTCTTTTTGCAAGTCTCCAAGACTTGGCTCAATTGCAGGTAATGGTGATCATGCTTTCTGAGGTCCTTCTTCACTGTGGCCAAGTCTCTCTCTTCTTGGACCTTCTCACCCTCAGCTATGGTGTCCGCCTACGCCTTTTTTAGTTCCTCGACCTCTTTCTCCATCTGACTAAGTCGAGCGGCCAAGTTCTCCCGTTCTGTTTTGTTGGTTTCCGCTTCGAGTCTATACCTGTTGATCTCCTCCACGAAGCTCGCCACTTCTGATTTGAGAAAATTAACTTGGCCACCCAAGGAAGCAACCTCATCTCTAAGTTGGCGAGAAGTGCATTTTGCCCAAGATAGTTCTTCAACCATCTTCTCCTTCTCAGCTCAGGTGGCGACGACAGCACCATGAGCATTGCCAATAAAGGTTCACATAGACTGGTTCTCCTCCTTTAGCTCTAAAGGGTTCTAAACCAGCGCAACCGCCAATCGGTCAACTCCCTAAAAAACCCAACCAAGTTATAAATACATTGGAGTAAGTAAAACAAAATTTCCAAAACGAAGAAACTTATCAAGGAAAGAATGTTGTAGCCTGTGAAGGTTGCAAACGGTGGAATGAAAATCTTCTTCACAACGTGAACGTGTAGCCCTTGAAGAACCACTTTGACAAGATAAGGAAGCACCTTGGCGAGAACCTGAAGAGTTATGACATCGGGAATCCAAAAAAACACCAACTGCACCTTTTGGGTTAAAGGTATCCCAGTCAGACGTAGTTGGGGTCGTCGAAGGATGAGAGGAGATTGGAGGTGGAGTGTTAGTCGTCGCCTGAGTAGATATTCCTGTTATTCGTTCAGGCGGCATCACTGTGTCTTCTTCCCAAGTAGACGACCCCTAAGATAGGCCAGCGAGAGGGTCATATGTTTGGAAAGTTTGAGAGGGCTCACCACCTCCCGCCTGAGAAGTGCTGAATGGCGAGGAAGATATCGACACCTTGCTCCTGCTAGCGAAGAAAAGACTGGGAAAACAAAGTGCATCTCCAAGGTGATCCCACCTGAGACCGTTGAGGCAACAGGTGACTGTTCCTTCTTTAAGGTGGAAGGACTCCCCAAAGCCATCCAAAGAGGGAGGAAAGTTGCTCGTGCAAGGCACGTTCAAGAGGTCTAGGTTCAAAACCGCAATGACATCACCCTCCTCCAAGTGAAGGTCATCCTCTGGGGCTATTGTGTGCTAAGAAATTTGGGACATGACTTTAGCAGGGGCCTCTGGCGATAAGGCAGATTCAGCTTCAATCACCAACTCCAAATTGGCTTCGGCCTGGGCCATAAGCTCATCGAGGGAGTTGGTCCTAGGTACTTGGGGGCAACCTAAGACTTTTCCACCACTCACCAAAGGGGGTGAAAGCCTACCTCTAGTGGAATTAGACTCATCAAAAGATTTGACTGCCAAACGAGCCTTCTCTTTTTTCTTGGCCCCTACCACTGGAGGTGGCCCCCTTTCAAACCAGGTGCTGGCGACAGGGTGCCCAGAAACTTATGGCCAAGTACATGTGCCCTACTAGGCACCATTAAATACCTATCAATATTGGAAGGAGTCAAAATGGCATCGGACCAAATGGAGCTAACATTTTGTCTTGACCAAGCCTGAACCAACTAGATACAGGCTTCCTCTCGGGGAGAAAGGAGAATCTGGAATTCACGTTCATCGAGAACCGGAGACCAAGAGGCCCTAATGGGGAACTCCTTATATGAGACCTCGTCCACAGGAAATTTCCAACCTTCACCTGAGACAAAGAAGACTTTTCTCTATCAATCTTTGGAGTGGGAATACTTACGCTCCAACTAAACTATTTTACTGTGGGACTTGAAACTAGAAAGGTTCCCATCCAGATGCCTAAAACCATGAAGAGAAAGAAACACATGAGCCATGAGATCGGGATATTCATAATCCGTGGGCTCCAACTCTCACCGCCAAAGAACGCAGCAAGCCATTAAAATCCTCCAGGCATTAGGCACCAGCTGGACTGAGGCAAGTCCCAAGATGTCTAAGGCATCACGGATAGGTCACACAAAGGGAAAACGAAGCCCTATCACAAACATAGCCATGTACAAAGCGACAAAAACAGTCATACCTCTTATAACGACAGCTTCGTGGCCCTGATCAAGCAGCCCTAAAGCCACCGAGTCTAGGATGTTGAAGTTGTCCATCGTGGCATCAAGTTTGCGATGGGAGATGGTTGAGGACCGTCGGTGGCCTTTGAAAATCGAGCGGGGAGCATTTTTCCCCTCTCTGGTAGGGTTAGCAGCGGCCCCTCTAGGATGAATGAAGGAATCACGGGGTCGCGAAGAACTGGCCTCACGAGAGGAACCCTTGGGATTGCTCTCTAAGGAAGCTATGGGTTCGTAGTAGAAGTCCGGAGAAAATTTACAACAAAGTTTCTGAGAAAGGGTGAGATAAGGTGTGCAAAGAGAGCAAGGTGCTAGAGAAAGAAAGGGAGGGAATGCCAAAGAGAAGAAGGGGGAACAAGGAAGAGCCAAAAGGTAATAACTAACCATAACAGTTGAAGAAGGGACATGCAAAATGGTGTGAAAGTGAAACGACTCCTCACAGATGCATGTGAAATGACAGAAAGCCCAAAGAAATGAAACGTCTCAATTTTAAGTCCCATCACACTACGCATGATGAGACTTCGCGAGGTAATTGGAAGCCCTAACCCCATATGAGCCTAATCTGAATGGAGCCAGACAACTAAATGCCCAAGTATTTCGAGATGAAAGGGTGATCGACTCATTTGGAGATAAGATAAGCCCTATTGCATCTGAATATTTGGTTGGAGAAATTATATTACTCTTGGCTGACTTAGGCATCGGAGGTGTCCCATTGAACCCCCAAGCCCCTTTACTCTTTGGTTGTAAGTGATGATCACGTGTGACAAACTGTGAACATGTCTTTAACATCTTCTGATCCAAACACTTTCAACATTTTGGAGGGAGATTAGTTTGTGAACCTCACAAAAAAATAAAAATTGGAGCCTAATTTTATAGCTATCATGCCCTGCACTAATTCGATCTGCATGCATTTTTCCGGTATGCTTTTATAAGGGAAAAATATATGAAAAAGGCACTTTCAAATTAAGAGTTAGAATAGTGGATTACAATAATGGACAGTGATCCTCTCTATTTAATTTGAAATAGACCGATAAATCAATTTAATGTAAAATTCTCTGTGTTTTGATCACATCACTTACAAATACAATTAGTTATTTAACTTTAGAAAGAAAATGATCGGAACACCAAATATTTGATCTATACTAACTGAATATTATCAATTTTAAGTAAAACAGATATGAATAGCCATATTAATTCTTTCAATAAAAAGGCGCGCAGTTTGACATTAATTTAAAGCCAAAAAAAATTGTCATCTTTTGCTGTTTTCAGTTTTATGACCAACAAGTAGATCAGAAAGTTTTACTTAAAAAGCCGACAAGCTGTTAGGAGAAACATAAAGACTATAAGTAAAGGCCTATATGCATGGTATATACATCATGTCCGGTTTAGTCGTCCTATATATATAGCACAGTTGACTAAATTACAATCAACTGCCTAATTGTTTTCTGTAACGCATTTGTGACTTTCAATGTCAAAATAACCGTAGAAATTACCATTTAAAAAAATTAATTAAATGATTAAATAAACTCTCTTTTCATTAACTCAAGACTTGTGATCAAACGATTAATTATGAGATTTAACAAAATTCTAATCATGCCCTCTATATATATAGTTTCTTCCTTCGAATCAATAAATTAGAGTTATTACTTAATTTCTATTGTATTAATGCTCAAATATTATAGTGCATGTCTAATCTGCAGGAATTGTCTTTCTCATAAAAAAGACACGAATTACTTGAAAGTGGCCAGGTTAACGCCCCGGACAATTCCATGAAACATTCCTTCTGAGAGTGTTTTTGTTTTGTTTTGCCTATATAGAAAGATTCGAAATCCATATAACTTGCAAGTAATTGCCTTGAAATAAAGTGTAAGACTCATGAGTTGACTTGGGAGAAGTATATATACAAATTAGTCATAAGGCAAGTTAGGTCAGATCCATGAATTTACGTCTCGTACAGATCATTGCATTGAAAATGTAAGGAAAACGACGTGTTTTTCTCTAACATGATCACCGAAAGCAAGCTCATCAGTTGGACACTAAGTTATGTAGATATATTGTCTAGAGTAATGCTACATACAGTCATAAATAACGCAAGCGTTTAATTAAAAAACTGTGGAGTCTAGTACTGTTAAAAAGCTAGTTTTTTTATGTGGGTCTGGCCATATATAATATGTATTTACCTTTTTCAAAAAGATTGTATGGCACTTACGTACTTTACGACTGCAAATATCATTTCTCTATTGGCCATGAAAGTTGACCTTATTGCATGTTTTTGAAGCTTAATTAATTATTAAGGATTTTTACCAAGCTAGTTGCTGCATGCGAGCAACCCACGTGTGGAAATAAAATATTTAGTAGTTATACGTTTTAATCATATAAAAGTTTGTATGTATGTGTACATGATAGGCTTGTTTTATTTGGTTTTTTGAGGTTCATCATCCACATCATTATTATGTACCATGCATGCGACCACCTAATATATATTAACTACAACGTAGTACTACATGAATAATATTCCTAGGGTAATCTAGCTAGCTAATTGGTCGATTGAATGATCATCAAATTATGCATATATGAGATTTATGATTTTTCTTTTTCCCTTTTTTTGTCCCTTTAGATGATAATATATATATATATATAGAAAGAAAATATAATTAATCCCAAAAAATATAGAAAGAAATATCAATTAGTGGGTTAACAAATCACTAATAATTAAACATGACTAGCAACACTTGGAACACTAACAAAAGTTTTAAGATAATGAGCAATTAATATTGAAGGTCATATGCTTATTATAATGACCTTAAATTAATTCATTTATTTATTTTATTTTTCTTAGCATGTTTATTGACCTTTACTTACTTCGAGTAGGTAAGAGTCAACTCAGGACCCACACGGGTCGCTACGCGAGTGTGCGACACAGAACATTAATGGAGCGATACGGCTCGATCGTGTGGCCAAGAGTCAAATGGCGGGTTTCTCCTTTCTCCAAATTATCCAATTGGCGTAGAAAACACGTACTCATCCTCAACCGTCAATGACCGTCCTTGCCCGCTATTCTCTTCTCACCCAACTACTAGTGGGCCCATATGCCGACATGGACGGTCAAGATCCAACCAGACCGTTCTATTGGCAACCCCTAGCTCCAATTATAAGTCAAGGAAAATTAACAAGAAACTAAATTATCATTTGACCCTCTTTCTCTCTCTCTCTCTTTCTTTCTTTTTTTTCAAAACAAGATAGGAGAATTTGGTTAGAATATATAAATAAGGAGAAATTCTATATGGAAGATATATTTCTATATTTAATATTTCTCATAAATAAGTTATGTGATATATATATATATATTATATATAGACTTGAAATTGACCAGAATATATAACTGGTTAATTTGGCCCAATAATTCACCAAGTCAAGAAATGGCTACATAATTAAACCAATTGATAGTTTGCTTATAACCCAATAATATAGTTATGTGATATATATATATAGTCCAGCCGGCCATGAATTGATTCTTGCATGATGATTATTATACCCTTATTCTAATTAGACAATATATAGATGAATTAGTATTACATAATTTGTCTCAATCAAGCGCATGTTAGTGGATGCACTAGTGCTCTAGGGATGCCCGACAGATGCAAGTCCATTGTTTTTGGAAATCTGCCATTTTTAGAGCAAAAGCAGCATTTATATATCCTTGTCGTATTTGTATTTGTATGAAACAGGTCAGAATAAGTGGAGTAATGTTGTATGTGTGGGCTACTTGAGAAAAACATGAAAGTAAAGGGGAAAAAAAACAGAGGTTAGTGTTAGCGCCTAGTGATGCGAGAGTTAATAATTTAGTGGCTACATAACCAAGACATTGACCCTCCTATGTATCATCTGTGTCGAAGGCACCCAAGTGGTCGCTTTCTCTTTAATCTTGACGCAAAAAGGTCTGTAAGATCATCCCTATCCGCCCCTTGGATTTTCTTCTTGTCGTCTTTTGCTTCAGAATGTTCCTTTCTTGACTAAAACGACCACTTTGGACCCTTATGCTCATGTCATGTCTCGTGACTCCCAGCTACCATAACCCAAGCTGGGGTTGTTCAACAATGTCATCATCATGTATATATAATTTAGTAGCCAATAATCTAGAGTGTTAATTTTTTTATATATAAACGTTTTCTCTCTTAATTATTCAACAAATTAATAGTTTGCTTATAACCCAATATTAATATTAATTATGTAGCATTGATCATGATTTGCCTGATCTTTTCCTTTGGGACCATTTAGGGTTTATACTTTTTTAGCACATATGTACATACATTGTTTGGCCTAATATTATTATGAATAATTTTTCTCATCAGCCACTATTCACTGCACACACCCGACACTCTTTGAAAAAAAAAAAGTTGTCAAGTGTAGGATGTAGTAGTGAATAGTGTCTGATGCATAACAAAATCCTATTATTATACCTGCTCGACATTTATAGTACATGCAATATTATATATGCAACCTTATATAAACAAAGTCACCTAGCTAGCTAGCTATTAATGCAACATTAAGAACCAATAAAAAATACCATGTCATTATGAGTTTCATTATATATAACAACGTTGTTATATATGCCATGTCATTATGATGAGTTTCGTTATAACAACTATACCTAATTAACCACAATTATTATTATATCCTTCATAGTATTAATTTCCGCGCGTAAATATTAGAAAAAATTAAGCGTTTAATTAGCAAATATACGTACGTACGCATCCAAATTGTGAATCAATGTGGTAAACGCCTTGGCATGCAACGAAGTGATGTATATATACATATGTATAAGATTAAATTGGTGGAATATAGGGAGAGGTACAGGTAGATATTCCATAATACGAAGAATTATACGTATAAGATGATGTCATCCTTAGGTAGTATTGAGGTGGGAAAGAAGAGAAATATAAAATAAAATAAAATAAAAAGGAGAAGAAAGAAAATGGAGCACACGTGCCGGTACAGCTGGTTATAGGGTTAGACAATACGAGGCCAGGCGGGGCATAAAGGAATTAAAGAGCGTAAGAAAGAATAGTGACCCATGCAGACAAAGTACCACGGGATGGATCGATCATCATGTGGCAGTCTGGAGAAAAAAGGAACACACGTGAAGAAAGGACCCACATTTTTCTTTTATAAAACCTTATAATTAAACTAGTTTATTAATAATAATTCATAGACAAAATAAAAAAGAAACGATAAGGGACGGATCATATACACAACGGGTGAATATTACACTTTGTCCGGCCCCTCCTCGAATTATAAGCTGGACTTTTGTCCTTCCCACCCTACACAATAAGAGCCAATACATTATGCTTTTAAATTATTAAAAAAAATAAAAATTAGTATTTTTACTCTCAATTAATGTTAATTTGACCATATATGGAAGTTGTTTTACCTCATTTATTTTTCATCTATATTAAAAATAAAAATTGAGATTTATAAGCTACAATGATTGTTATAACAATTAGTATTATAAGAAAAATATAGTTTATATGTGACCAGTTATTTGCAATTAAAATGATAATTTGTTATCAAAATAAATCCATCTTCATCGCAAGTAGTTAATTATAATTTTCATCATAAGTAATTGGTCGCAAATAATATTTTTTCTTGCTGTGAATTCATGAGCATACAAAAACGTCTACAATTAGTTTGAAAATTCACTAATTAAGCATGTGTTTTTTTCAAATATAAAGAATAAATTTAATGAGATGGAGTAAAACAACCAATAGGAGCGTGCGGCCATTAGTTGACCATGTGGATTTGGAGTCCAATTCAAAGGTTAATCGGGCGTGTGTGCGTTCATATATTGCTTAGTCAACCCCAAACTCATGATTCCAACGCGCACCATTAACAAAGCCGCCCACTTTATCCTGTATTTTACATCTGATTTTCTCATCTTTCCTAGCTAGCCATTCATTTTTCTTTTAGAGAAAGAAATAGGCCGAAAGAAAGAAAGAAAAAATCATGTATTTCTCGTGTGTCGTGTAGGTGTGTGTTTTCCACGAGATGCTTGTCAAATATAGGAAACACGTGTTTATTTGTGGATTAAGATATCTTATAATTGTATATAATTTTTTTTTTTTTTTTTTGAAGGAAAACTAATGTCATTCCTTCTTTAGAGAAAAATACATCCATGACCAAATAGATTCTAGGATGTCTCCATATCAAATATGATATCATAAATTAAAATAATATATTTGAAGCTTCACTAATACACTATTTCCTTTTGTGACTAGTTTGGTCTTTACTATTACTAATACTATCCATAGACAAAACGTCCAAGAGACATTACTCTTGGCCTAAATAGAGACTCAACAGCACCCTTCATAGAAAGAGAGATTCAACCTCTACAGACAAACGTTTAAGAGATGAACTCTTTTTTTATATTAATTACAATAAGGAAACTAAAAAAGAAAGCGGTAAGATAAATGCAAAAAATGACGGATTATAACTTGGACCAATTCCGGTAGACTTCGAAATCTGTGACAACCAATTAAAGCAACACACTTGTCTCTTATTACCCATAAAGGTCATATCTGAAAGGTCTAGTAATGGCAAGTTCGATGATCTAGCGCGTGTGTCGAGAAGAGCTGCTAAAAGGTAGCACATGAAGACCACAAGATGATGTGGGCGGTGCGTGAGAACCACGCACGATGATTTTCACAAAACCAGCCACCACTTTCTTCCGAACGATTTTTTACTTGTGAATTTACTTGTGCCATGCATGTCTCTCGGGAGTTGCCAGAATACTATAGCTCTGTCTTTTTCAACCTTGAAGAAAGCAAAATAAAATTAAATAAAAGAAACCTTAATAGACTAGATGTGTGAATAGAGGAATGAGGGAAGAAAATGGAGGAGGAGTAGGAGGAAGCCAAGGCCTCCTCCCTTCTGGCGAAAATCAGATTAAGATCCCTTAATTTTTTACTAGAGAGAAAGGGGAATGAGGAGTTATATTGATTTGAATTATAATTAAAATAAATAGAAATAATATATGGACGAGTACTACAACATTAATTAGTACTAATGATAATTGTAGATAATCCTATTGGACCTATTCCATTTGTTTGCCATAGATAGTGATATGCATGCATGATTTGAGAGAAACTTATAATATTTAATTGCTTCTATAGAATTTAGTAATTTAAAATGTTAGATCATGTAAATAATTAGTTAGCATGTTTTGAGACATTGTATTATAATATGAACTTTAAAATGTTATTAATGCTAGCACCTTGGAGTTCTAAATTTTCTTTTTTTTTTTTTTATGAAAATAGACTCATTTCATTAATGAACCGAAATTTACAACTGTGACATATCAATACATAGAAAATCCAGACTATACGCCAAACTACGCATCCGCTATGAGACTTCCCCACACACAAATTTCTTTGTGGCAGATATTATCTTAATTTCTTAACAAATTCTCTCCTAACAAAGAAAACGCTCTGTAAAAAAAAATTTAAAGGCCCCCTCTGTCCTTCCAGGGAGGAAGAGTATGGGACACTGTTATAAACATCAATTCCAATAGCCTATTTTTATTTTATTAATAACTAAAATAACAACAAAAGAACTAAAAATAAAATACATTAACAACTACAGAACTACAAGCACGGGCATGAACTTCGACGTAACATCCACCTCAAGCATCAACATCTCGAGTCCTGAAGGCACGAGCACCCAGCTCACGCACGGACAAACATCCTCCACTATATAGGCGACACCTACACACAAGCACTGGCTGTAGCATCTGCAACATCTCGTATTTTAGTGTAATTTTAATACAGGATTAATTTAATTTATTTAGTGTTTGGTTCTCTTGTTTTAAGTTATGAGAGTTTTAAATATTATTTTATAATATTTTAAGTTGTGAAAATTAATTTTTATGTGTTTTCTCAATGTTATTTATTATTTTCTATTTAAAGTGATCTTTAAATTTAATTGGATTATTTTTGGGTTTTAAATTTTTTATTGTTTTAATTGAGTATTTCACTGCATTTGAATTATTTTATTTAACTAGTAGTTTTAAAATCTTCTTCGTTGGATCATTTCGAAACCTAAGGTGAAGTCTGGATCTCTCTTTTTTCCCTCCTCTTTTCTTCTTTCTTCCATTTTTTCTTTCTTCTTTCCCTCCTCTCCCGTGTACTCTCTCTCCCCAACTCGACCCTCTCTCTCTCCTCTCCTCCCCCGTGCTCTCAGTTCTTCTCCACCCAGCGCCGCCACTGGCCATCCGTGGCCCTCACCGCTGCTGCCGTTCGACTCCCCAGCTGCCGGCGACCATCCCCCTTCAATTTCAGGCCACCCCTTGCCGCCGTTTGCCTCCGAGAGCCGTGCGAAGCCGCAGTACTCCTTCACCCATTCCGCCGCCGTCCGGCCACCATTGGCCACCATTTCTTCACCACTTCTTCACCGGCCCTCTAACAACATTTTAGACCCAACCCTAGCCCCGATCCGTCACCGGTGAAGCCCAGCCGAGCTCACAACCGATTTTGCCTATCTGGCCTTCTACCGTCGTTTCGGCAGCCACCCACAGCCAAAGGCCACCACCATTAGCTTCACCACCTCCCATAGACCCTATCCTACCGTTCCCAAGTCTTCGTTTGACCCCATGTAAATTTTGAGTTACTGTGTTTTTGGCCACAGTGTTTTTACACTGTGAAATTTCAGTTTTGGTGCTTTCCAACTCCTCTGTGATCCTCCGAAAATATTTTTATAGCGCTATAAGTATTTCCTAAATAATCTTTTGAGATTTAAATATATTTTTACTCTAATTATTTATACTGTGTACTAGTTGGTTCCGGACTGAGTCCGAGAAGAACTCGGGGGTGGATGGATTGAAGACGGAGAAATTGTGTATTGGTTATGTTGTGTTCTGATTGGTTGTTGGTTGTGGTTATCGTGAGTTAGTACATTGCATATTGCACGCATCTTCATGTTTGTAAATTGAAAACTAGATTTCCGTGTAATTGCATTCATGATCATGTGGTAATTTTTTAAAATTGAACTTTTATGCGGAAATGAATTTTTGGGTGCTTGTGTATCATGATCCCAAGCCGAGATGGTGCATTATCTCGGTGGAGCTCCTCTGGTCATTCGGGAGCGGAATATACTGAGTGACGTCCCCTGGATTGTCGCCGGGCGACAATGGGATTGGACGAGTTACGTGCCAACTCCGTGGCCCTTCTGCTGGAGGGGGCTAGAGGATGACCTGGCTACGAACGCATCGGGTGCGGAACTGGGCATCGTTCGTAAATCAGCCAAGACGTGTGGATAGTCCATAGGGGAGACCATGATGCATATGAATTAATGGATAAATGAAAAATGGCTGTTTTCTGGAAAAATAGCATGAGTTGGTTTTGTGTGTCATTTTCTGAGAAAATGACGGATTAATATTTTTGGGCCAAAACGTGATTTTTGGCGTGTGTTGCATCTATTGCATACTGCATCATGGGTATGCATGATTAGATGCTTAAATATGTTTTTATTTCAGGATTGGTTAGGTTATAACTTACTTGTAGTACTATTTAATGGTACTGCAGATTTTGCTTATGATGATGCAGGTGCCGAGCTTGAGGATTTGGCTCCGCCGGAGGAGTGATCTGGGATCACTCGAGTTATGTTTTTATTTTCAGCTCTTGTATTTTTATGGGATATTTGGTTTATGTTTTAAACACTTTGTATTTGGATAACTGTATTAAACTAAAATTCTAGTACTAGAGACTTAATTAATATTATCAGCTGCATATTTTATTATGCACTGTTTATTTGTTGCACACACTTGACACTTGTCGTTGGGATGTGTGACCGTGTGTCATCATCCTGACGTCACGATTCTCGAGACTTTTTGTACATGGGAGTTGGGGCATCAAAGCATCGCCCGCCACTCTCGAACAGCTCTTGCCCCATATTGCGTCTAATCCAATGGCTTAACACTTTACTCGGGTCAACAAAAATGGAACAACAAAAAAGAATGAAACAACAAAAAACAAAAAACAAAAAAGCAAAAACACTGAAAAAAACGGATGAACAGTTTAATATTTGGTCATTTGTTAGTGATCTGTTTAATTGAAATTAAGGTTGATTATCGTTCGAGTTCGATAGTTAATGTTAAACAATTTAATAACAAATGGTGGCTTAAGAATCCATATGCATGTTAAGCAGGGACGAGGTGGAAGGCGGGGAGAACTCAGACAAAAAAGAGGTGGTATTGTTCCAATTTTTAATTTATTATTTTAAAAATAAAAAATTAATTTAAAAATAAATGAGTAACACGACATTAATATGATAAGATATATTTATATATATATATATTAGTGGGTGACCTTATTATAAATGAAGAAATTAACATATAATGGCTCGCATGATCATCTGTTTGAAAATCGTTTCGAATCAAACATTATCTCACCCGATCAATCTTCTGAGAAAAAAGCTAAGGTGGCAAATACATGAATGAGTGCTGCTTAATTATCTTATCTTGTAATTAGAAGATCAACAAATATTAGAGCAAGCGATCGATCGACAGGCTATTTATTATATATAGCTAGCTAGCTTCAATTAATACATAATAATATTGTTGTTTTTTCTAAGCATGCATGTTAATTTGTTTTACTTAAATGTGGATATTATATATGGCACCTAGATAGCTAGCTCATGAATTAATGAGAAAAATATATATTAGAGCAAATTAATTAATTAACGTTGTAACTAATTAATATATTATAAATTAACTTTCTCTGGTCAGTTACTTTTTTTATTATTATTTTTTTTTAATTTTTCCTGCCGTCCTACCTCAGACTCTCATTATTTTATACCAAATAATTACTGTCTAGCTAGGTCTGTGACGTCACTGGTTTTTGTTCTTGTTCTAATCCTAATTGTCATCTGCACCTAACTCTCTCTCTCTCTCTATTAAAATTAGGTTTTCTTTTTCTTCGTGGCCATCAGAAAATTTCGCTGAAAATTGACTTCTACAAGCAAGTTGATTTTCAATTTATTTATTTTTAATAAGCATTGTCTAGAAAAAGGGTGTTTCAAAATTTCAAAGAGTGATATGGCATTAATGATTGGCTTTGTGGACTTGTGAATTGTCACCAAATTAGTCTTCCCCATGGTGGGGTTGACATGATAATTGACTCGATCGCGTTGATGATCATGAAACATTCTTTGAGTCATTATTGGTCGACCCACGTTCCTAAACTCTTCAAAATTCTTTTAGAAGATAGGTTTTTGGGACATCGATTGAAACATGGGTCACTCTATGTCTCATTCTCATTACAGCCTAGCTAGCTAGGTTTCTTTTGTTTTTTTCAATTTCGATCTCATGGTCTAGCTAGCTGCAATTAGACATCTTGAGTAATTTACCTTGAATCGTTTTTTCTAAGAAAATATTAATTTTTTTTTTTACTTTTGATTTAATATTTTTAATTTGGGAATTACTTTGAGCTAGCTGATCAACCTCATAATTAATTAATTAAAGCTTCCAAAAAAAAAAAAAAAAATCCCAACATTGTTTAACCCAACACCATCATTTCATGAGAATACTGCAGCCAGCAGAATGCAGTTATTACAAGTTCTAATGCTCCATTGTTGTCCTACTTTTAAAGCAATGAACCTGTTTGTCGCACATTTGATCGATTTTACAGCTTCTAATGTCGGACTTTGCTTATATAGTTCTTGATCATCTGAGTGCTATTGCTTTATAATTAGGAACCAACATTTTCACATGGGCGCGGCATTATATAAATATATAATATATATATATTTGATGTAAATGTTCTTAATTCCCAAGGCGGTGACGGGTCCCATTGCATGACATTGTGGTTACATCATATATAGGGAGCTGAGAGAGCTAGCTACGACGTTAATATTCGTGAGATGGGTCAATCTGATTGTAATTGATCGAAGGACTTTGAAAAGCCATGGACTGATCATCAAGAAGTTTGGGATTTGTTTTTGGTTTCATGATGATAAAATGGAGGTGAGAGATCATGGCCGGGGTTGGACCTACAGTACTCCTCTCTTTCGGTCTGATCTTTTCTGCACTCTCATTATTGCAGAGGAAACAATTCGATTTATTCATGCTCATTAACCATTTTTCCTAGCTAGACGTCTCTCTCTCTCTCTGCCACTTGTTTGGTCCCTTTATCTACAAGATCACTTTGCTATCACTTTGCCCTTAAGTCAAGTTATGTGAAATAGTAAAGCGTTTTTGCTCTTTAATTATAGATAGAATATACGATCAATCAGGTTCGCTTAACAGATCCTCGATCTTTGAATAATATTGCATTATTTATGCCAAAACTTGACACGTACATGCACGTACGGCTCATCTTAAATATTTCTCAATAACTTGACATGTATATATATAGAACGACAGTACTGCTGGCGGCCTGCTCCTCGATGATCCCGAGCTAGCTACCTGGCCCCGAGAATCGCATGCATGCATGCATCATACATTTGGATACAACAGTTGCAGTTGCATGATTTGGTAAAGATCAGGTTAGTCGGGATGGTTAAGTAACTTGCCCCCAGATAGACGACACAAACAAACACAAAACAAATTATATCAACGAGAACCGATGCATGCAGCAGCTAGCTAGCTTTTGTATTATCTCAGATTAATGGAGAAAATTGCTTGGGAATGAGAATTAATCAGCACGATTACATATTATATAATCGATCTTGTCATATTATATATATATATATATATATTCGAGTTTAAGTCAAACAATATATATAAATGAGATAACATGAAGCAGCTGAGATATGTAAATAGAAGGACGTCTAGATCATTATTGCTCTCCTCCAACAGTTACATTCCAAAAAGTCCAACAAAGGATGTTTAAACTGCTCCTGCGAATGTCATCTGATCTTACTTAAATTTATATTTTAAGAAAGAAATCAGATATTTCTGCGTAAAACACGAGTTATAACTAATTGTATATAAGAAATAGAAGAATGAGGTATGGTACTATATATATATATATATATATATAAAGAAGAACTAAAAGAGTCAATATTTAACTGTGATCTTTATAATTATTTATATAATATGTACAAAGATTTGGTTGGCTTTTGCTAGCTCTTGATGATCACTACTGTCTGATCTTATTCTTTATTCTCTGCATATACTCTAAAATAAACATGACGTTAATTATGACTCATGAATATATATCAGATTTGGTCAAATAATTACACTAATTAATATATAGAATATATAAAAGATCCGCCGCCTACTCTCTTTTTTTTTTTTTTCTTAATATATATATAGGGCAATTAGGACCCTCTTTTTGTCATAATATATGACCCTTAGGAGACTAAAATTAATAAATTTGACATATTTAATTAGTTAGGCATATATATTTTCTTGATTTTGGTTGACTTTTTTGATGGTTTTAATTTGATGAAGCAAAAGGAACCTAACCTTGAAAGTACTCGAAAGGGAGAATTGAGGAGCAATTTGTCAATGCATGAAGGGTGTAATATTTTGTATTCTTGGTAACTTGAACGTAGATCTTTCATGGAGATTCGACGCGTTTTCTATATGGTTTGAGTCAACGTTCGTACTCGACGGAGAAGAAAATTAAATAGGTGTCTCTCAAGCGAGAATGAGTACTACTATATCATATTTGACTTTTAATTAATTCCCAGCCCATATGCAAGAAATTCATTTCTCCACGGGTACGTATCTGAAACAAAAACCAAAAAATATCGGAATGGATTTAACTTCAAATCGGATGCGGTCAATAAGGGAGTACTACTTTTACGAACTCCAATCACATTTCGACACATATGCATTTCAAGAAGAGAAGAATGGAACCGCACACAAGGAATTAGATAGATCTCATTCAAACGCTCTCGTCGCTACTCTCTCTTTCTCCCTCTCTCTCTCTCTCTCTCTCTCTCCTCTCTTTGCTTGGTCGTGCTCTCTCACTCTCTCCCCGCGCGCAAGCCATCGCAGATCTCCACCATCAACTCATTCCAAGCATTCCTACTTCCCTCTCAGGCACTTGCTTCTTCATCTTTCAAGCTGCCATCATTCAAGGGTACTTGTTGTTTTGTGGGTTTGATTTGTGATTTGGGTGGTTTTGGAATTCTGGACTTTATTCATGGATGCTAGAGTTGAAGGTGAAGATAATCATTTCTATGCTATGAGTAAGGATGTAACCGGTCTGATACGATCCGATTTTGAACAAAATTTAAGATCAAATAGGCATATATACGTACCAGTTTTGTATTTTCAAAAATCGATTACGTACCGATTACCCTCTTAAACCGATACTTCTGGTTTTACCGGTTCGGTCCAATTTTAATAGTATTAGTATTATGGCTTAAAATATAATTAAAATATTAATATACATTAGTATATTAATGTATACTAATTAATTAAAGCAAAATGTAATTAATATACTAATGTATATTAGTATTATTAATGTATTATGTATTTATAAAAAAGAATATGTTAAAAATTTATTAAGCCATAAAATGTCATTAATATATATATTTTATGTTTAAAGCATATGATCAAATAAATTTTTATATTTAAGATTAAAATTTGGTATCCTATTTCCAATAAAAATGATTTGATGCATAGGCTTTGTGATTCTGTGATTTATTCTAAATTTGACTTTAAGTCAGGATTTTGACAAATCCAGATTAGTGAGTCTGACAAATACAAAACTATTATTATAATATATATTATATATAATATTAAAAACATTAATTTAAAATATATAATATAGTGAACGGGTCCAATCTGATCCTAAAAAGCATAGAACTGGTACTGGCCGAATTTGGAACTAAGGGAACTGGTCTCGAACCAGACCGATCCAAAACTGGACTGATTCCACTAGTTCGGGCTGGTCCAGACTGGTTTTCCAACTAATTTTTAAACCCGAGTACCATAAATTTGTGAGCCGTGGGAAAGAGGAGTTTGGAGTGGAATTTGAATGAGTGGAAATGAGATGGGCATCTTTTCATGGCCAGCCCATTGAATCCGGTGCCATCAGGTAGCATGAACCATCAAATTTTCCCCCTTGGATCTAGGATTCCACCAACTGGGGATAGTTCTTCGTCATGGCCAAAAACAGAGAGAGCATTGCCAAGCAAAGAGCAAAGAGTAGAGAGAGCAGCCACGGGGGGTGTTTGAATGAGATTTTCTGCCTTGTGTGTGGTTCCATTCTTCCCCACTTGAAATACGTACATGCCGAAATGTGATTGGAGGGTGTAAAACCCCCCTTATTCACCTCATCCGGTCCCTAACTTCTCCCTATCTGAATATACAACTTCAAACTGAGGCAACATCCGGCCTTCAGCTTAAGCATCCCTAATCTAAACTAAAGAAGGAAAAAAAAAAAAAAAATCCATAAAACCCAGTCCTGCCCTCTAAAAAGTAGGAATACAATACATATAATGCTACCTATTTGTGGCATAACAAATTATAGGAATACAATACATATAATGCTAGGGTATGCAAGTCCTGCCCTTTAAAAAATAGGACACGCTTAGAAGTTGGAATGCATGTGAAAAAATATGATTATGGTGAGCCTCACTTTCTTTTTTTTAAAAGTATGAAATTTGTGTGCCCCTATAAGAGGTTCTTTGATCCATTATGATCGAATAAGCCCAACTTCTTTTAAATCAATGGGTTAAACGGTTAAACCCAACCAGAAATTGGACCAGAATTAGCATTCTCCACCAATGTATTGGTATTGGACTTGAAGAAGTTTACTTCCCTTCTCCAAATACAAATCCTTTAGGCCCATTGGGTTTCAATGAAACCCATGCTATATGGCTAGACAAGTTACAATCACTAAAGTGTAAAACCACGTCGTTTAACTCACAACCCCTAGTCACCTTATCTCCCTCTATAAACCCCAAAAATCTCATTTCTCTGAAGAGCGAGTTCGACTCAATCCTACAATGGCGACATTTACCCTCTCTCTCCTCCCCAAAACCCTAACCCCTCTTTCTCTTCACAAACTCTCCCCTTCCACTCCCACTCCCGCGACTCGTACCCACTTTGGCTACGCTCGCCCGCACTTAAAACCCTTCACGATAAATTCACGGCCGCCGATCAGAGCAGCAGCCGTTGATGGGGATTTTTCGACCAGGAGAGGCAGTGGCAGTAGCAGCAGCGAGCCCAGGGAGACCATCATGCTCCCGGGATGCGATTACAACCATTGGTTGATTGTAATGGAGTTCCCCAAGGACCCTGCGCCCTCGAGGGAGCAGATGATTGATACTTACCTCAATACCCTCGCCACTGTCTTGGGCAGGTCTGTTCAATTTTATTGATTTTTCCCTTTTTATCGCCTTGTTTGTGTGATTTTCTGTTTGGTGGCTGAGAAAAACGGAGGATGGTTAAAGAAAAGTGGAGGAGATACATCGTTTCTCGTTGCACTAGTGTCAGTTGAGTAGACGTATGTATTTTCTGGGTTTGAAATGGCTGTATTCTAAACTTTCAATCGGAGTTTAATGAGTTTGGTTGACGTTTGTTTGATTAGTGCTCTTTGTATGCGACTAAAATGCAATATATTAAAAACATTTACATTGGATATATATTTTTAGGAAGGAAGATGTTACTAAAATGATGAATGATTGGGTAAATGATAGGATTTTATTTGAAAATGATGATTTTGGATGTTATTTTCTGCTCTTAAATTATTTTGTGATTTGCAACGTGTAGAGTATTGTTCCTTTTTAGATTTTATTGGTCTTGTTGTCTTTTTGGATTTAGTTGCTTTCCTAAATCGATGACACCAGCATTTTTGGTTTTCCTAAGGGAGAAAGATACATTAAATTGCTTTCACATTTCATTTTGAATCAACAATGATTATCCTTCGAGTTGAATATCATCTTAGTCATACCTATCAAAAATATTATCTTAGTCATGGTCTTAAGATACAAATTGTAAATAGGGCTTTGGTAAATAATTAGTTTCTATGAACCCCTAGGGGTTGGCTCAAGTGGTAAAGGGACTTGGTCTTGGTGGTATGCTCCCTTTAGGTCTAAGGTTCGAGTCCTCTTGGGTGTACTTCCTGTATACTTGGGTATTGCCTTCTCTTATGAATAAATCTTCTTGATTACCTATCAAAAAGGTTCGAATCCTTTTGGGTGCAACAATTTCTAGGGGCCATCGGACTGGGGGAACTTCCCCTTGAATTACCCTAGGTTCACTTGCAGGAAACTCCTTGTCGAGGCCCTGTACACTCCTGGGATTAGTCAAGACTTTGTTCTCGGAAAACCGGTGCCAATAAAAGATAAAGAATGAAAATAATTATTTTCTATTATCGTCGGTAATTTTGTACCTGTACCTGTGGCATATGTATTTGACATTTTGTTCGTGTATCAGCATGGAAGAAGCGAAGAAGAATATGTATGCTTTCAGTACCACAACCTACACTGGCTTTCAGTGCACAGTTGATGAAGAAACATCTGAGAAATTTAAGGGTATCTACCAATGTCGAGCACTTGCTCATGTTAGCATTATGTGGATTTCTATGCTTGCTTTTTTGTATTATATCTTCAACTTCATCATTGTAGGATTGCCTGGGGTTCTATGGGTTTTGCCAGACTCGTACATTGATGTAAAAAACAAGGACTATGGAGGTGATTTATATGCTTGATTTCTGGACTTAGAAATAGTTTACTTTACTTATTATGCATCAATGATGCCATGATGACTTCTCCCTATTTGTTTTAACTTATTTATTTTCTTCTTTTAGGGGATAAATATATCAATGGAGAGATAATTCCTTGCAAGTACCCTACCTATCAACCAAAGCGCAGCGGATCAAAATATGAAAGTAGAAGGTATGAAAGACGGAGGGATGGCCCCCCTCCTGATAGGAGAAGACCCAGACAAGAGACCACTACTTCAGACTCAGCCTCTGGATGAGATGGTGAGATTTTCATGTGATAATATGCTTTTCTTTTCAATGATTCATTATTGTATTTTCCTTTTCTGTTATCTCCATGCAAGCTTCACCCTTATAGAAACATATTCTAATACTTGATTTGAATGCTCTCCCCAAATGTAATATTGATTATTTCATGGAATTATATTAGCATCTGCCACTGTTACACACAAAAACTCCCGTCATGGTTAGCAGTTTATAACTCACTTTATTTGATGCTGTTATTATTGCAGGTTTTTTATATTTGGTCTTAAAGTTCTTAGCCTGTTGGGTGTTGCTCTATGTCATTCTTCACCATGTATCTGTGAGCACTACAAGCATGGATAGTTCAACTTGAGATCAGAGAAACGCTGCTTATGAAGTGAATCTGGTCAGATGCATTGTTGATGCATTTTTTTGTAAGATCAACCAAGTAGCATCTCTCAAGGAATATGTACCTTTGATGCATGAGTATATTACATAAAAGTTTTTGCTAGCGAATCTGTTCTTAATTTGAATTTAATTATGTATGTAGAACTAGATTTGCATCATAAAGCACCTATATTACTTCTTCTTTTTTATCCGCACCTCGAATTTGGGTTAGATCTTAACCAGTAGAGTAAATTGACAATATTGGTAGTTGTTGGTAGTTTAGGGTGCAAGTTAAAATTGTTGGTGGTTTAAAGTGCAAGTTAAAACTCTTGGTAGATTGAGGTGCAATGTCAAAAAAAAAAAAAATCTAGTTGTGGGGTGAGAAGTGTAATACCTTACTTTCGTGATGTCAGTTTATATCAACAATTTTGTATTACAGCTTAAAACAAATTGAAGCATGTCACGTTACTTTTTGCTAGTTGATTGATGATCATAAAGGTATCCGTGACATCTCTTAGGTTTAGTTCTTGCGTCAGCCCCTAAAAGTTAGCCAAGACCTATCTGCAAGTTCGAGTGAGATCATTCTTGCAATTGTTCAATGGTGTATTTTTCCTAACCTAATTGGGTATTTTCGAAGATTTAATAAAGATCAAGTCATTTTACATGGTAAACCCATAGACATGGTTGTCACTCACAATTCATATTTTAGATTCTGTGAATTATGGACATAAGGCTATCAAATTTTGAGATTAGATACTAAAATAATCTTTATAGTTTATCAGTTTAGGGTTTTTTTGGTTCGTAACAAGGGAAAATGCCATATTAACACTAATGACTGCTTCCCCTGCGTTCTTTCACATGCTATAAGTAACAAAATAAACAAGTTTAGAATTAGTGTGAAATGCTTAGTTGTTTACAGCCAACGCCTGGGTTTTGCGATCAAAGTATCACCTGGATGTTGTCATCTACGTGCTTCCTGGGTCTCCTCTAGTTATGCATAGGTTGTTCCTAGATGGTGATTGGGTTGCAGCCTAGATAGTGCGATCGAGGCATCACTTGAGTTAACTTGGTCGTGACTCGTGGTGCACATGCATTGCCTGGATGACTCCCAATGTTTGCTGCATGGGTCACGACTCACGCCAAGTACAGGTGGTAATATAATACCATACGAAATTAGTAGGTTTGAATTTGATTTTAATGGATTCGGATCAAATAAGTTGACCTGTTAAGATACAATTTATAAACGAGTCAACCTACTTAATCCGAAATCAACATGATTAAATTTTATTTCAAAATTACAATTTTTATTTTTTGTGTTTTCTCACAATTTTACCTTATTTTTGTGGCATGCATGAAAAAACACACTACACAAGGAGCTAAAAGCTCACAAATAGAATATGGAGAGCAATCTGTTTAAAAGACAAACCATAGGAATTATTTTGATACTAAAATCGTATAGAATTTTAGTCCTTCCATTAATACTTGAATTATATTAAGAAACCCCTAAAGGCTAAAAATATGAGTTGATTGCCTCTTTAAATGCACACTGATTTCTTTGTTACATTAGTTTTCTGTAGCCTTTGTTTCCCTTGTGGATTGCAACTTGATCGAGCCTTTTTCAGCTGGTACCGGTTGTAATAAAGGTCCCAGCTTTGGATCTCCTATCCTATGGTTAGTAATCAGGTCCGTTTATGGATGAGTCGATTTTTCTTTGCTTTTGTAATTGGACCACATTCAACTTGCACTGGCTCTATGAGTCTATAACCTAAAGCTCATTTGGGGATCTCCACGAGGCATGCAGGAATCTAGCTTTCTGATAACGTCCCACGCTTCCTTTCCCAAAAAGTTAGCTTCAAGCAAAATAAGCATGTTCTGAGTTCTTTTTCTTTGGGATCCTACATGATCTTTCACAAACTGGAATCTGTCCAAATGGCTGGCCACCTTACGATCGTAGGGCCAAAGACTCAAGAGCACCATACAATGGTACAAAGTTATCGGTTTGATCAACCCACAAATCCTCAAGTGACCAGTCTTAGCAATCTTTTTAAGCAACCATTATGAAATAGAGAATTTTAATAAGCGAAATTTCTCAGGATTCGTTTCCAGTCGCATCTCAATCTATTTTGGGATGTAGTGCTCCCAAAAGCAAACGTATCTTCAATCATGTGACTTTGAAATGCTTGTCCACTCTTTTAGACTAAAGGCCAAGAGATGGGCCACAACTTGTCGAACTTCAAGTATTGGCTATTGAATGTGAGAACCTGTATGGTTGGAATCGATAGGTGGGTGGGTACCTAGATAAGCTTTTTGTACCATTAGTGTGCATTCAATTATGAAGAAAAATTATTTTCATATTCATTGTTACTGTTAAGAGGATAAAGTGTCATGTCCTCTTTCTTCACCTCTTTCTGCTGAAAAAATTTCAAGCTTTTGATTGATTCAGAGAATCAGAATGGCCTACTACAGCTCCAGCTATTACGAGGATGATCTTGTTTATCAGTACAATCAAACCCCTTATGGTTCTGGCTATGATTCAACTCCAACACATAATTTCATGGCCTATTCTAGCTATGACTCCAGCAGCCACCAATTCTTTGAGCATAATTCAATCCCCTATTATGGTGCTTTTAACCCTCCTCATTCTACATCATCAATTGCATACTCTACCTCCACTTTCAGTGAACCCAGATTTATTGAGTATGATCCGAATCCTTACGGTGGCGGTTACAAATCTCCTCATACTCATTTTGTGATTTCATACTCTACAGCGGAGTTTAATGTACCTGAATTTGAAGATTATGATCCAACACCTTATGGTGGGGGTTATGATATTGCTGAAACCTATGGCAAGCCCCTCCCTGCTTCGGATGAAATTTGTTATCCCCGATCGACGACGGATCCAAATGCCTTGTTTGTAGATGGTGTCACTCTTGGTTCCATCACACCGCCTAGTGAGAAAGAGGAAATTGATGGGCAAGCACTGAAACCTAGCCATGGAACAGAACAGTCCCTGAAGAATGAAGAAGAGCTGCAATTACATGGTGGCAGTGGCAAAGATCACGACAGCCACAAAGAGGAGCCTTATCAATACGACAATTCGATGCCTTCCCAACCTCCTCCAAGTGGTTATGGCTTGGAAGCCATGGATCTTTGTGAAAGTTTGTTTGGTTATTGGCCCTGTATCTCTCGTGAGAAAAGGAGATGTGATGGTCGAGAATGTGCTGCAGATGAAGGAAGCAACAGAGATCCGTGGAAGGGAACTGCAGATTATCTCTTTGGAAGCTCATATCCATATGGAGAAAGAAGGGATGTTGGAGGTAGCTATGGGGTTCCTAATTATGATTATGAAAGGCATTATCAGCAGCAGCCCCTTTACATGCAGGCTGAGTATAATGAGGATTCATGGCTGAATTAGCACTAACAGCTTTTTAAGATTACCCTTTCAGATAGGAGCCTATGCTCCATGTTAGTCATCTTAGGAAAATATTTGTAAATAAGTTGTTTTTCTTTTCTTCTTTTTTCTAAATAACAATTGACTGAGAGATTCTAAATTGTAACTGATAAATAATGAACCTCATTGTTTTGTATGAGAACATCTTAATTTCTGGTTATCTACATTGGCTTATGCAGAGTAATTACTAGGTACTGCACATTCATTAGGGGGTTGGAATTATGCTATATACGGCCACATTCAGCCTGATCTATGGAGGTGTATTAAAACAAAGCAAATGGTATTAAGGGTAATGACGATTGCTTATCAAGTGGCATAGTTTGATTCTATTTGAAGTGGACTGATGATTATGTAAGAAGTGGAATTATAGTATCAAGAATAATTCTATTTAAAAGAATTTACACCACACACCATCTACGTTGCATAATTTAATTTGGAAGATAAATTTTAAAATTTGAATTTTACAAATCAAATTATACCATGTAGATGGTGTGCGGTGTAAAGGTCTTCAAACAATACTATCTAACAATGGATTTGATGGGTACTTCTTTCATAATGCTCCCTCACACATCAGCATCATCATCTTCTAAACAATTTTCCCCAGTGTAAAGCTCATCATGTCAAGTAATACAAATGTGTTTAAGCACGCCATCCTTTGTAAACACACGTTGAAAAGTACGTATAAGCAAAAGAAAAGACAAATTCCATGTGGTTTGAGCTTACACACGTTGAAAATTTATAAGAAAAAACAAAAGACATTCCGTATGCTTTGAGATTTTTAGATTATAAGAACCCTGTTTGCTAATTTGTAATTTTCGGCTCTAGAAATCTAATCTCTCTGATCTGTTAGCCATTTCATTAAGAGAAATGTTTGTAATTAATTATATTCTTTTGCAAAAAAAAAAAAAAGTAATTATCTTTCTTATTTTAATGATATTTATTTCATTAAATTCATACAAAAATTATATAAAATTAGAACAATACTACTCAATATTACTCCTCCTTTTGTGTACAAAAGTCCCCCTAACTCATCTCATCTAATCATTACAAATTTTTTAAATTTTCACACAAAATATAATAAACAATTCAACTTTTTTGAATACCAAAATAATAATAATATTTTAATAATATTTTATTTAACTTTCAATTTTTATCTCAACTCATCTCATCTCAACTCACTATCCAAATCTCCTTAAAAGAGTTGGAAGTCTAACCTTCAAGGCTGGTGGCCGTAGCTACCATATCAATCTAATTATCTATTTTAATTTTTTTCTCTTACTAAATGTGTGGTGTATAGACAATAAATAGAAGAATTTAATTAGTTTAGGAAGAATAAATAAAAAAAAAAGTTGAAAAAAATAAAAAATAAAAATAAGTGTTGTGTCTAGTGTATGTTGTATAAGGATGATGAGTAACAAAACCTTTTTGGGTAAATTCATTCATATGCCCTTGGAGTTTGTCCAAATTACAAAATGGCCATTGTGGTGTTAAAAAAGAAATGGGAAATTGATTTCTATGGTAAACCTTAGGGGTGGGCAAAACTTCAGCGACTCCAACATCTGCTCTGACTTTGATTTTGATTGAGTCGGAGTCAGAGTCAGAGTTGGAGTTCAGAATTGGATGAGACTCTGGAGTACCGCTTCGATTAATATAGTACATATATTTTATATTGTAATATATGTGATAGATGGTTGAGTAGCCTAATGGTTGGGATATAAATTTTTAAACCCTAGATACGCATTCGAACTCCCACAAGACCGAATTCTTCTTTTTTTTTTTAATTACTTTCTTAAACGATATCAATTTTCTCTCATATATATATATTCATCATTTTCTTTTCACTAACACTAACCCCTCATGTCTTCCTACTCAGCCTCTTCCTCACCATTTCTGTCTTCAAGGACATCCTTGACAGTAGTTTCATTTCAACAAAGTCTCTCAAGAGACGAGTAAAGCCTCGATCAAGAGAAATGGTTTTTTATTTATTTTTTATTTAGACAAAAGCTTCATTTTCTCTCTTCCACGTATCTTCCTTTTCGATCTCGTCTCCGCCCACTCTAGAGCTCATCGTTGTCATGAAACTTCCTTTTCAATCCGTCCCTTGATGTTGTTTGGATGCTAGAAAAGCCTTTTCGATTTGTCCCTTGATCTCGTCTTTGATGTTGTTTGGATGTTGTTTTTGATTTGTTTATTTTGTTTTGTATGCTTTGTGTTGTTTGGAATCTTTGGATGTTGTTTGGATGCTAGGAAAGTGGTAAAAAATGTTGAAAAAGAAAACCTAGATCCGAGTTGGGCTCCGACTCTGACTCTGACTCTGGCAACTCCGATCAGAGTCAGAATCCTCTCCTATTCGAAGTTAGAGTCGGAGCTCAACTTGGCCTCCGACTTTGGTCAGAGTTGGGCATTTCGACTCTGTCGGAGTCTAAGTCCACCCTTAGTAAACCTCACATAGTTCCGACGTCTGACCTTAAATCATCAAAACAAATTACTAATAAGAACTCACTCGCCATGCTAGCACCAATTGCAAGCAAATTAAGACTATTTTATTACCTTTAGAATAACTCATAATCTTGAATAATTTGATATTTAGACTCTATTTTTTGATTGCTCGAATAACATTAAATACAATTAAATACAATTATGAAGACAAATATACCATCGCTTGATATTACTTCATTAGATTCAATATTGTAGAGTATACACTGTCAAAGATCCTTTTAAAAATTAAAGGTAGATATTAAAATATTTAACACTTACAATTGTTAAGATAAATATAAATAATTAAATCTACATCTTCCCATTAGTTTAACCTTTTGGGATAAGTGATAATTTTATATGGTATCAAAACAGATGTTTTGAATTCGAACTCTAATTCTACAGTCTACTCGATTAGTTAAATATTTTATGTGTTAGTCCAACTTATTAAAGGGGTATTAATAGAAATATAAATAATTCAATATATCTATTTTTATTATCTTAAACTTTTAGAATAAGTGATGATTTTAAAACAATGCCCTTGTGTCGGTAGCAAGTGGATACCTTCCTAGGTGCAAAGTGAATTGTAGGTCATCCTAACCCAAGAGGAGTGGCACTAGACCACCCTACAACCAACATGAGATCCCCCTATAGATAGGAAGGAGGCAATTCTTGAACCCCAAGGTGACGAGGAACTTCATTTGTTCTTATAATTTCATAGTTATCCTTTTTGTTAAGAATATTTTAAGAATTTATTTTTTTATTAATTACTTGTACACTGTTGCAATTGGTCCTCGTCTAAGAGCACTCATATTGGCTTCCCTATATTATTTGCCAAATTTTAGTCAAAAACACATCCAATTCTCTATTTTTTTTCTCTATTCTATTAAAATAATAATTTCTTCTCAGTGTTTTTTAAATAAGAGTTATTTATCTTCACCGTGTTCTCAACTATTAATATCTAACGATTATTTTTAAAAATATTTAATTTTTTTTCACACACGATAATATTTTCAATTTTTATCATTCTCTATTAATATGAGGACCCTTCCATTGCAAGGGGACATGTCACCAATGGAGTTGAGTGGAAAGAAAGAAAAGATGAAGAACACTCCATTGATGCAGCAAAAACAAAAAAAAAAATTATTGCAAATGCTGTAAAGTGCAACTAATTGGGCAAGCAACTACCTTGTGGACTTCTTCGTAGATGTGTCTCCAGAGCGAGGTGAAGATGAGTGTCTCGTCCCATGGTAGGCGAGCTAGAAAAATTGCCCACCACGCAGGCGAGAACGTGGAGCTGAAGAGGCCAATGGCTATGATGAGACAAGAGTTACTGACCCTGGATGAGCAACGGCCTAGGAGAAGGCAGATCAAGCATGAGAGCTTTCCGAAACAACAAGAAAGATGCTCAAAAGAGTGGCAGTGTCGTACGAAAAGACCACACTCAACTCAAGGTTCACATCCAAAGTGAGTTTGCTAGAAGGATTACGACTCGCAAAGTCATATCATCTGAACCCAAGATATGACCCAACGTCATGTGGAAGAACCTCATGCAAGGATGGACTGAGGAGTTGGCAGACGGTATGGAACTGTGGATCATGCCTTGGCCATCTATCTCTGGCATCCTGCAGTATGGTAGTCGAGGCCAAAGAACTCCTATTCAAGCGTGCTTGGAGTTAGAGATGTGTAAGAAAGACATCTAACAGTCTCACCATGAACATTGTGACAAAATCTTGCTTTTAAGATTTTAGACACTTGCGATCTCATGTAGCCAAAAGCTGCAAGGGAACAAGGAAGGGAACGACACGACTGAGTAGCAAGCCCAACGTTGTGAGGTAGGTTAGCATCTAAGATAGGACTAGGGAATGTAGGGTGAATGTTGTTTAAAAGAGGCATTCACATTTTTGTAAACTCCCGCCTTTATGACATAAATAAATATAGTTTGGAGCATTAAGTTTATTTGATGTTCATTTCCTATCTTATGAGGCTTTGAATGTGTTTGACTGTTTTCTTGTTGATCCATGATTTCTGGAGTGTATGTATCTATATCTATGTGTGAATATGTGTACTGTGCATCAATCTTCATGGGACAAGATGGAGTTCCTTGTGCCCATTCCTACGAGGCGTCACCACGAGCTTCAAATGGATTAAGGGATTCTCCATGAGTGCTTGGGGTGGGACAATATCGTGTTTGGCCTCACCTGATGGGCGGAATGTAGAATCCCCCAATACATCATGTGATCGAGTTGGTTGGCTTGGTAGATGTTTCCCTAGTGCAACATGTTGTCACTGTGTGAGAGTTGACCTGTGTTAGGTTACAAGAGAGCTAATTTGCACTAGGCTGGACAGGTAGAAGGGATTTTCCCGATTCTGACGGTGGATCACCCAATCCCCTATTTGCCCATCAGGCGACGTATCTCTGTGTGACAAATATCTATATGATGAGTATCTGAGTGATGACAATTGTGACTTTGGACCCAATATGATGCTATTGATTTGATCTATAGGAGCTAAGGGTGATTCATAGCCTAAATAGTACTCATGCTTTAAAGTACATTGCATAAGAGGGAAACTCCTCAGATGGTGATTCTTCGCTATATTTTACTAACCCATGTGTCTATGTCCCAGAGAGTTTCGCCAAAGCATACATACATGTAACCTTTTGCTATTTACATGTTTATTGCATCTTCAAGAGCATTATCTCTCATTAGTAGTTTTAGTCATGGCTGCCTGATCGACCTATGGTTTCGCTCTCAGAACCACAAACTTTAGTGCATAGTTAGGACCAAAATTGACACCGATGAGGAAGAGCCAACTCCGCCCGAACCTTGAAGACAGAGGCTTGTCTCTGTTGTAGGCGCCATGCATTATTTTGAGTTATACTTAACTTTTGGAAATGGGCAACTGCTGCATTCGATTTGCCGCCTATTAGGCAATGAACACAAAATTTTGGGTTATATTTAACTCTAAGATTGATGTTGATAAGGAATGACAATAATGTTATTTTTAAATGTGTTTTAGACTCTAATACTGTAAAGTCTAGTTACCGGCTAAACATTTTTCTTTTCCTTTGTGATCTTAAACCCTTATCCCACACTTGCTCTTCCATCCAGATGAGGCGCGCTTGATCCAATCGAAATCTGGGTGTTGACCGCTTAACTGACACCCTTAGCATCATGAATCCTCATCGGAATTTTTACACGAGAGATGGGGCACCATTAATACAATTAATGGTAAACTCATTTTGAAATGATAATAAAAACGTAACATCAAAGATAAAAACATAAACAACAGCAAAAAGTTTTAAAATAGTTTAAAAAAAGACAGAACAACTATGATCAGGAAGAAAACGTTTAAAAAGAAGCTCCCTAAAATTGAGAAGCTACTGTTGCAGTAGTTAAGCTTGTTCTTTCAAATACAGAGCTGGATGCAACAAGATTTTAACTCCTTTATTCAAATTTTGCCTAAACAATCTTTATCTAAAGGGTTGGATGCTGATGTTCTAACTAGCGGGTGCAATCTCACTATCTTTCTTCAATAAATTAAGAACAGTAAGTCTCGTAAAATTTAATACATTACATTACATAGAATTCTTTGTATAAAATTTCCAATTTTCGTAAATTAACGGACGGCACAAATTTTACTTTTCCGGATGTTCGATCACAGGACCAGTCTCCAATGGATAAGATTTCTTCACAAGCTTCACTTCATTTTTATTTTCACCCTTTTCGTTTCAAGACCTATCAAAGTACGGACCAAGACAAGATGAATAAATTCGATTGAACAAAGGTAAGAAATGTCGTGGGGAAGCAGAACAGTTAAAAAAGGAAACAGATCAGTCAGAGAAGTGGTTGTCGATAGCATGTCTAACTAATCTACAATATTGTTTATTTTTTTATTGGAAATATAATATCGTTTATTGATTAAGATAAAAGTGCCTTTTTTATTTAACAAAATTAAAATAATAATATTTGATGGTTTCTTTTAGTATCGGCATGCCCGCAATTTCAGGAGTTTGTAACTGTATGACTATTTAAATACTTGAAAATCGTAACTGAATTATAGAACATGACTACTTCCTTTTTTATTTTTACATTGATATATATCACTATTAAAAAATAGTTTATAGAATTATAGATTTATGGACTTTTTTTTAAATGAGTTTACGAGATTTAAACACTATAAAATTGCAAATATCATATATATATTGTGTAACTCATTATATTATCAAGAGTCTTTGACATGATTGACATAACTCCCAACCTTCAAAATGGAGATCTCCAGTTCGAAACCCCCTCATTCAAAAAAAAAAAAAAACTTATACCATTATATCTCTATTTTTTTTTTAAATTTTGGTCTCACCATAAAACACCTCCAAATTATAATTTAATTCGTACCTTAATTAATCCAATTTTCAATTTGGAGTAAAACCATCCATTAATTGATGGCTTGGTGTAATAAATTAGTTTTTTTAATCATTGAATGCATTAAAACATATGATAATACAAGAAGAGGGTGGGAAGCCTCAAAAGAAAGCTATCATGCAAATAATGTGGTGCATAAAAGGAAAATAAAAACTCAGCCAATTAATTAAAAAATCTGCGTTCATGTTTCTCAATAAGAAAAATGTTAATTTGCTCCCTTGGTTTGATCTAGGAGTGGCAAATCGTATTTTCGGATCGTGTTCATATTATGTCAAGTCATAACCATTCTAATATATAGGTCAATCCGAATCCGACCCAGCTAAATGTATCAAATCTTAACTTGACCCATTTAGATAAGAGGTTATGTCGTGTCATCAGTTTTGATCCGTTTAACAATAAATTAGAATAAATCAATATGACACGACTCATTTAAACTCATTTCATATAAATGGGTTGAACTAACATGCATAACCCATTTGAACTGATTAATATAATTTTACAACAAATTTAAAATCTATATTTATTAACAGCCACAATATTTAAAAAAAAAATAAGATTACATATTAACAAAAAAATCAATATTTTTCAAATTTTAACATATAATAAAAGAAATATTACAAATCCTACAATACCAAATATGCGCATAGATATAGAATTACAATCTCAATAATAAAAACATAAATATACTGAGAAACACCAATATTACAACTCAACAACAATAAAATTATAATTTTGAAATAAAATCTAAACAGGTCAAAACAAGTTGATTTCGGGTTAAGCGGATTGATCGGTTTATAAATCGTGTATTAACAGGTCAACTCATTTTGACCCGAACACTTTAACAACAAACCTAATCCCGTTAATTTCGTGTCGTGTTCGTATTGGGTTTATGGATCATGTCACATATTGCCATCCCTAGTTTAATCATTACTACATTTTAATTTTTTTTAAATGCTTAAAAAAGTTACTTGTAAATTTGTATATTTTTTTAGATGTTTAAAGATGCTAAAATGCTTGAAAAAAAAGATGAGATTGCACTAGCGGGCAAGTGGAATGGTAAAAACAAGCAACAACGTCCATCAAATACATTGAGTTACAATCGTGAACTGCAACCAATAAGGAGCATTGAGTCAGCATTGCCTAAGCTCCATGCACAACTTTTGTTGTTTGCCCAAAATCGAAGATCATAGGCAGTGATGCCCAAGGAGGGGTGTTTATTAGTTGATGAAACTTCATATGCGGTAAATCAAACTTTTTGTCCCTAAAAAGGAAAAGACAAACAACAATTATGTAAAAGGAAATCTAAACTCAAGGCTAGGAAAGGAAGTACAGAGGAGGGAGATGCTTGTGCACCTCTCTTCCGTCCCATATGAAGTTCTAGAGATATTTCTTCAAGGTTAATCAGTTTGGATTGAGAGGAGTTCTCAAGCCATCTCATCTCATCACATCTCATACTTCTAATTTTCAACTAAAATACAATAAATAATTCAACCTTTTCAAATTTCAAAACAATAATAATATTCTAATAATATTTTATTTAACTTTCATATCAACTTATCTCATTTCAACTCACCATCTAAATCTAACCTGAGAGTTATGCTATCTATAAGCGTAAACGTACTACATATTGTGTAACTTATTATATTATAATCATAAAGACGTCAAAATAAATTATTTTCTATGTTAAATTATGGGATGGCTTTTCCTTGGTGATGGCTTTTTCGGTGTTCCTCGGCCAAGGCACAAGTAATTTCGCAGAGTGCATGGCTCTCCTTCATGGGGTCCGTATGCTCAGGAGTTTGGGCATCACAAGGGCTGAGATTGAAATGGATTTGTTAGTTGTGATAAATTGGATAAAGTCCTCGAGTTATGGAGTCTGGTACCTTGAAGAGTACTGGGATGAGATTCTGGAATTACTGAAGCACCTACAATTTTCTATCAGCCATATATTTAGACAAGGAAATGCTCCTGCAGACTTTCTGGCTCGTTTGGGTTCTAGTGGTTGCTTGTCTAACTGGGACTCTTTCACGGAGCTTCCGCTTGCTTTAAAGGGACTGATTTGCATGGATAAGTTAGACTTTCCATATATTAGACTTTTTGGTTAGGCTGTATATGCTCTGTCCTACTCCTCCGTTGTGGATGGTTTCTTGTCTTACTCTGTTTTGTTAGCCATGTATACATTCTGTTTGCTTGTATAGTCTTGGTCTGTAACTTGGCTCTTTTGCTTGATGTACTTTTGGTTTCCTCCACCTAAAAGTGAGGTTTTATAGTAAAGGACCCCGTCAGGGGATTTGAAGAAAAAAAAAAAAAATGCTTCTACGACATAACTTGACTTGAAAGATAAATTTTAAATGATATAGATAATGTGCTAGATCTACACACGAGCTAAAAAATAAAATAACTAACTTATGTAATAGACTTTCATATTAATAATCTAGTTAATGCATTAATAAGTGGGCTTAGAAACAATGTTAGTGTGTGAGATGCAATAGGGGACTTTTGGATATATAGTACATTATTTTGTTTCACCATGTTATGCACACCAAAATCCAAATGGAATGGCGCATTCCCTTTCTAGGTGGACAGCACAAGCTAGTTGGACTCATTCTAATTTGGTGTACAGTGATGATATCATTAAGGCTGCTTCTTTATAATGATTAGATTAATCTCCACTACAAAAGAAATAGTGTATCAATTTTTTTGGGAACCATATGTTTGAATGAAAATAGTTTCTTCAACCTCTCTTTCCCTTATCTTATTTCCTTCCAGTTTTAACTTATTTTTCAAAATCTTTCAGTGTTGGGGTAAAGTTTCAAGCCTCGTAGTTTTCACCATGAGATGAGATGAGCACCTTCCCTTCTTGTATTTTTCTGACCATCTTACTGTGTAGCTGTTTCGACATATCACATGGGATTCCCCTTTAGCCCTTCCTTTTTTCATGCACGGCCAACAGTACTCTGCTTCGAAACCAAATGTCTCACACCAAACCAGCAAGTTCCTGGCTTTATTTCTGTACTCTCTTTTTCCTTTCTTCAGAAGCAATTAAATTTACAATTTCAGTCTAGTATGACTAAATTGCCCTTCTATTACACCTTTTAGTTTTGATACTTATAATTCAGTGTGAAGATATTACTCAACTAATTACAGTAATAAAAAATAATCCAAACACATTATTTATGAAAAATATTCTAATTACAAAGGGATTATATAAAAATAATCTCACAAACTGATGTGACTTTATGAGATTCGTCAGATTATAAAATTACTTTTATTATAAAGTAAATCTAACGGATCAGATGAAATCACGTTAATTTGTAAGATTATTTTTATATAATTCGTTTGTGAATATAGCAGTAATTATTATTTATTAGTTGATGTGACACACTTTTTCATTAATTAATAATGTGTTCAGTATGTCAATAATTAAACTTCCAGATAAAACTTTCCTTTGTTTCCATGACTGGAACATGTTGTCCCAAGAGAGTTGTGTTTCCCTGATGACGGTTCATCCCAATGCCAACACCCAAGACAACCCACCTTTTTACTCCTTTGTTGGCATGGTGCCCTCTCAAGTTTTAGAACATTGTTCTTCAAGAGGAGTTATCTACTGATTGAAGTATTTATTTTTCTCAAAGCCCTTGTACTTCCAATAAATTTGATCCATTCAAATCCCGGCTAGAAAGGTCTTCTCACTAATCAAAACATTAATTTTCTCAAAACATTCCTCATAACTCGAAAATAAATCAAAGGTAATTTGGTGTTGATATGTCATGCCAAAACATAATATAGACAGTCTATTCTGGCCCCCACTTGGCATGATAACCTAAAACCACTCTTAAAAATAACTAAACCTAAAGCCTACTCCAAAATCCCAGCTCTGTGACAAATTTCAGTGTTAGACAGACATGTCTTTCCTAACTCTCTTTCTTCTCCTCCTACTCCCTCTCACGGCAATCTCTTCCATCCACGATCTCCTCCAGAGCCAAGGCCTTCCGGCGGGGCTCTTCCCAGAAAGCGTGAAAACATACAGTCTTGACCAATCGGGTCGGCTGGAGGTACATCTGGACCAGCCATGCTTGGCCAAGTTTGAGACCAGAGTGTACTTTGACAGCGTTGTCCGGGCTAACCTCAGTTTTGGTGGGCTTAAAGGGTTGGAGGGTCTGTCCCAGGAAGAACTCTTTCTATGGCTGCCGGTGAAGGATATCATAGTGAACGATCCCTCTTCAGGGCTCATTTTGTTTGACATCGGTGTTGCTCATAAACAGCTCTCTCTCTCTCTCTTTGAAGACCCTCCAGTGTGTAAATCTCAAGGTAACCGCTTTCTCTCTGATTTTGATTTGGTTTCCGATCTCTGATTGATCCTGGGTCTGGGTTCTTTATTGTTGGGGCAATCTTCTTCTGGGTTTCTTGATCTGCTCTGTCCTCTGTTACGTTGTTATTCCATTTTGTCTCTCTGAATCGGTGATTCCGTTCTGAAAACTTTCTACAATTGAGGGTCTGACATTGAATTTGGAGTGCAGGCATGATATTGAAGAAGGATGGGAGAAACAAGAACAAGATGGCTTTTCAAGTTCAGAGATGATCGAAACTCTTTCATATGAGAGATCATGTCCATTTCTTTTTGTTTGTTTTTCTTTTCCCAGCAAAGAAAATTTGGAGTAAAGTTTACCGATAATGTCAGAGCTGTAAAAATTGAGAACTGAGTGTAATATTTTGGAATTTAAAAGCAAAAATTTCCGAACTCTTAGGTGGATCGTGTTTGTCACTTACCTTCTTATCTGTAAGGCGTGTTATGGCCCCTAAACCTGTGATTTTGGTTGGTGGTTGTGATGAATGTGTATGTAGTTTTGCAATTCGGAAATGAAGATCGGCTGCATTAATATTTTTTGCAAAAATTGGGAACCAAAACCAAATTCTTATAACAGCAGCTTGCGGCATGTGGTTTTTAATAGCCAAACATCTTCAAAAACATTATTACAAAGAGATGTGGCTTAGCAGGGAGGTATATCTATCACCATGGAAACGGGGAAAGAGGATAAAGGGCAAAGAGATGGGAATGTTTCCCCCGTATTGGAGAGGAGCAGAACTCTTTTGCTAATTCTGCACACATTGCAAATCTTTTGTGGGGGTGGTTCCAATACAAGTTGTAGAGTATATTGATGATGACCGGAATGGTGGGTGGAGTCGATGAACTTTTGTTGCGGCAAAGAGAGCAACCGGGGGGGTCTGAGGCTTTTTACCCAAGGAGGAGGTGCAGTGGTTAGACAAATTTTTACCCAAGGGTAGAGAGTTTTCCTTCCTGAGTCCCGACAAAAAACTTAATGATTGTGAGGGGATATCGTAATTTACCTCCAGGCAGGGAGCCTGCAAATTCTAATCACACAATTTCTATTGGAGGATAGAATAATTATATTTGAAAGACTGTAAATCACATACTATTTATGTAATATAATTAATAAAATATAAATTGATTCATAAAATAAATATAAGTTGAAAAAACATTAAAAAAATACGAACTTGAGTTGAGAAACAGGCAAAACGAAAGAAAGAAAAAAAGACCCAAAGAAATTATTAAGAATAATGAGGTTTAAAAAAGAGAGAATGATGAGACATATAATTACAAAAAAAATTAAAATTTTATAAATTCGTTTTAGGTTTTAAAATTATATGAATGCCGTTTAATTTACAAAATGCCATCTCAAGTCAAGAAAATTACAAAGTTTTCATTAAAATAGTCCGAAATGAAATATAGTCTAGAATGCAAACTTTGGCCAAAATGACCGAAATTGATTGGAATGGCCGTAGCGAACTGAAATGGGCCGGAATTTAGAACAAAATGGAATGAGGTAGTATAATATACTGGGTCTTATACTGAAATAGAAAATTCTAACATTTCTTGCCAAAACTGAATGGAATCAAAACTACAGGTGATTCTTCCAAACCTATGTACGTTCACGACTCATTTTTGCTAGGGGTGTGCATTAGGACCGGATTTATTCCGTGTCCAGTCCGAAACCCGAAAATTAAAATGATTCTATAGGCGGTTAGACACGAGTAGGTAGAATATTTTTCTACCCACCCAGATCCAGTTACGGATCATCCAGTTATTTAACTGGTTATCTGTAATTGAGTATTTTTTTTAAAACATAATTTTTGTTTTAAAACGATGTCGTTTTTGTACATGCAAAACGACATATACAAAAACCAGAGTTAAAAAAAAATTAGAGTTAAAACTGAATATAGGTTATAATCTGGATATCCGATTCTAAAACTGGATACTCGCCCAGTTTTAAAATCCAGATCCGGATATCCCATATCGGGATGCACTCCCCTAATTTTTGCTATAAGTTCTCTCTTGACTCTAAAGGTTACACGGGGAACACCGTGCACGCGATATGTTGTTTCTTGTAGTCTAGGTAACATCCAAATTAAGCTAGGATAGCCAAAAGCATAAAACTAGAGGAGTTAGAGAAGTTTAGGGAACTTTAGGTCCTTCTGCAGTTTGACATGATCCGAATCAATTTTTCCATGTATTGACCATAAGAAATTGAAAGCGTCAATTGGACAAGAGCTCTCCCTCCACAGGATTTGAGAATTAAAAATGGGCATGCAGTTGAAGAAGATGTGTTCCAGAGTTTCATCTCCTGTTCACATATGAGACGTCACAATGTATTTTCTGGATCTAAAGTTTGCAGAAGTCATAAGAACCGTTATAAAGTAGGGGCCGGGGAAAAAGTTAATGCAGGGAATTTGACATAGATATGGAGATATGTCTGCTTGGCCTTTCATGCGCGCTTGCAAGTTGAAGACAGAAAAGGGAAGCCGTGATCTATGACTTATTACATGCACATTCACATTATTATTAGCATGCTTACTAATTAAGTTTTCATTGATCTCTGCTTTGATTTCTTCCATCTTACCCCACACCATTACTGTATTAGAACATGATATATATGTAGTTGATTTTGAAGTTTTATATAAATATATAAATATATATATATTTGGGTGACCATTGATATCGACTTCTCAAACCACAAACTATTTTTCCCACTAAATGCAATTCTTGAATGGCATATGAGCTTGAAAGCCGTGTATCTCATTCTCTCCGCATGTTGCAGACTATTTCATAGAAATTAATTTTAGTTTCATATTTTAATGATTTTTCTATTTAAATATTCCCGATCTCTGACCAAAAAGCTAGCATGGACAAAGTTCTATATTTATGATGTTGTGTGAATTGGTAAGCCATCCTTTTTCCACAAGTACTGTACAGTTGGCATATGATCATTGTAGCTTATAAACTTGTACGTGGAGTTTAGATACTGTTCTGTGGGTTCTGTGTGACTATTCACTTTTTTCGTGGCCGTAAACCAACCAACTTTTGGCCTTTTTTTTTTCCTCCGCCGCTCAAAAAGTTTCAAAAAATAATAAATGCTCATATTTATGATTTTTTCACATTTATCCCTACAATTTTTTGTTGTTGTTGTAATGTCGTTTCTCTATGAATCTTTTGTTTTCCCTTTTATGTATATTTCAAAAAATTATTTGAAAACAAACATTGTTAACATCTAAAAATAGCACAATAGGTCGTAAGGGGAGAAAAAATCATTTCCAGCCCGCTGAGACTATTCGGGCCTTGATTGATGTTATGTGGAGACCTTGGCGGTGGTCCAGTGTGGCTGTATGATATTTGTGCTTTCATCCATGACAATGAACAGTAAATATATACAGACCAGGAAAATAAATGGGAGACACACAAATTTACGTGGTTCGACGTAAAGCCTATGTCCACGGGAGTTTTGGAGAAGGGAGAATCCACTATAATATGAATGATTTACAACCTATGGTCTCTCATTCTCGTTGTACAGTGGAGATCAAAGCTCTATCTTTTGGGGAGCTCTTTTCATTAGAGTCTCTGTCGTGAGGTTGAAGAAGGTGAAGAAAAAGAACTTGAAGAAGTTCCCTTTATCCTCTGCTCCTCCCTTGCTTTATGTCTCATCTTCTCTTCGTTACGTCACATGTTTATTTTTTCCTTGACACATTTTCCTTCCTCAACCTTTGTCCCCTCCTTCACTCTTCTTCATCTCTCCTTCTATTGTCTTCTAGTGAGGGTCCTTTGATGGGTTGAGCTCTTCATTTGCATCTGAGATATTTTATCCTCTCTAGTTGCCCGTGGTTCTTACGGCCAACTCGCTCCAAATGAAGGCCTTGGGAATCATCAAGATAAAATATGCGGCTGAGGTAGTTTGTAGAAATTTTTAAAAAAAAAAAAAAAAAAAAATCGAGACTGGATCACTTGCTTTTTTCTTGAGTTAGGCGATAAAGATTTCCAAGCGCGAGACGAGGCGAGAGGTATAGGCTCGATTACGTAAGGTGTGAGCGTGAAGCTCGACTTTCGTGTGCACGAGTGTGGACGTGCAATCAAGTGACTTGCTCGCCTATTGGAGCGCCTGGGAGGCTGAGCAGTCCCTGACCTTTCTCGTTTGTTGACTTTTTATGAAAATAGTGATAAATCGGATAGCCGAAGATTGGATCTGCTTCTCTGACGTGATGGAGGTCGAGCAGTTCATAAGATTGGACTCTCTTTTTTGTTCTGGCGGAGGCTGAGTAGTGTGTGAGACTGGACCCACTTCATTCACCCTTGTAAAAGTGAGGGAGGTCGAGCAGTGCGTAAGACTAGGCTCGTTTGTCGTTGTTGAAGACTCGCCCCACTGACTGCATGGAGGTTGAGCAGGACGTCCGCCTAGACTCACCTCGTTGATTGGTTGTTTGCATGGAGGTTGAGCAGGACATCAGCCTGGACTCGCCCCGCTGGCTAGATGGAGGTTGAGTAGGACGTCAGCTTGAACTCGCCCCATTGACCCTCGTAAATGTGAGGGAGATAAGTAGTTGCGATATTGACCATTGTACAGAAGCCAAGCCGATAAGCGTGGATAATTCCCTATCACAAGTATGATTCATCTCGTAGGAGTGCAATGAAGGTTTGAGGCGCGCCGACAGGGATCCGTGGGCAGTAATGTTTCGGCGACAACGGAGATCCGAGGTGCCTACATGTGTGTGAATGCCAAGAAGACCATCCCGATGAGGACATGTTAGGTCGTTCGGGTGGTGCCCATGTGGGACTGTATAAGCAATATTGCATTCTTCTACTATGGAGAGATCTAGAGCTTATGGTCTAGGTTGTGAGATCAATTTTGTAGGTACTCAAATACAACATTATCTGCAACAGTAATGGTCTGGGCGCTCTAGCCTTAGTTTTTATAATTTCGACAAAGTAGAGGTGGCATGCATGCAACGATGGTTTATGTGCTAGAACTAGAAGGTTCTCCCCATAGCTTCTGTAAAAGGTTTTAGGAACCTCACCTAAGACATAGTACCGTACCCCTTTTGCAGTATGCATGGTAGGGAGGAGATCCACAGATCCATCCAAATTTGATTTGAGGAACCAAGACTAGTCTTTTGTTAGAAAAATCTTGGGAGTCTGTAGCTTTTATTTATAAGAAAATAAGATTTTCCTCCTTTAAACTACCATTTCTTACTTTTCATTTTTTTTTTTTTTTTGCAATATGACCACTAAAATACAAAATCACTACTTTACTTTACAAACTTCTAGTTATTTTGTAATTTTTCTTGTTCTTTGAAATCAAACTATTAAAACTGCATTACCTCAGTTAGTTATTTAGTTCTTGTTAATGGAAGATGAGGATAAAAAGTTCTTAGACAAAGAGATCCCATATCTCCTTATCTATTTATAATGTGTGCTGAGGAATTATGTGCTATGATCATTGTGATACCTCGTATTTTAGTGTATTTTAACTGAAGGATTATTTTAATTAATTTAAATATTGGTTCTCTTGTTTTAAAATTTATCAAGTTTCTCGCTGGTTTATTTTATGATTTTTTTAAGTTGTGAAATTTATTTTGAGATGCTTTCTTAATATTAAATATTGTTTTGCATTTAAATTGTTCTTTAATTTAAATTAGTTTGTTTGTGGACTTTAAACTTATTGTTGTTGAATTTTATTATTATTTTATTTAAGCTCTTCACTGTGTTTAAATTAGTTTTATTCAAATTACCATTTTGAAGTAATTTTCGTTGGATTAATTTTGTGACCCAAGTTGTGAGGATTGGATCTCATTTCTTTCTCTCAATTTTTCTTTTTCTCCTTATTTTCTTCTTCTTCTATTTTCTTCCTTCTTTTTCCCTGCTTCTCTCCCAGCCCGTGTGTGACACCCACTTCCTCTCTCCCCCGTGCATTTTCTTCATCCACCCTTAGTGCCGCCATGCGCCATCTATGCTAGCCACCACCCCTCCCATTTTCTTCTCCTCCAGCCAGTGACCTCACCCCTCCGTTTTCACCTCCTTTCTCGCCGCCATTTGTCCCCATGCACGGCTTGAAGCCGCAGCCTTCTCTTCGCTCCAGCGCTGCCGTCGCCCCACCTCCATCCACCATCTTTTCACCACTTCACTCTCGACCTCCTAGCAACCTAAAGCACCCATCCCCAGCTCCGATCTGCGACCGGTGAAGCCTATCCATCTCATTTTTCGATTTGGATATTTTTGTCTTCAAACGACTCCTACGCCACCACCCATGGCCAAAGGCCACCATCATTAACTTCACCGACATCCCTAAGCCCTTCCCTAGCAATCTCTAGTCTTCATTTATTTCCGTTCAAAATCTAGCATTTTGAGACCCACGACCATAGAGCATTTTGCCCTATTCCATTGCTGTGTTGCTGCTCTTAGCATCTCTGTGATCCTTCAAAAATTATATTATAGTGCTGTAAGTATTTTTTTCAAATAACTTTTGAGATTTAAATATATTTTTGCACTAACTCATTTACTGTGAATTGTTTGGATTGAATGATAAAGTTGTGTGATTTGATTGTGCTGTGTTTTGTGGTGTTGGATATTTGTGTCGTGTATTGTACATTGCATTTTGACACGCATGTTCATGTTTATAAATAAAAACTAGGTTTTCGCATAATTGCATACATGTTGATGTGTATATTTGAAAACTGAATTTTCATATGAGAAAAAGGAAAAGAGACTATAGGGATAGTGAAAAATAGGGATGGTGGTTGTGTCCTACATATGATTTCCGCCTACGGTGTATGCGGTAACGATGGTAGTAAGCAGGGATGGTGGTAAAGTCTCGCATGTGATTCTCGCCTACAGTACTCTGATAGGTACTCATTGTGTGGAAAGGAACTATAAAGATGGTGGTAGAGTCACACCTATGATTCTCACCTATGGTGCACGTGGTAGGGATGGTGGTATAGTCCCAACCTGCGGTTCCCGCCTATAGTGTCCGATAAATGGTTGGATTTCGTGTGAATTATTTTCTGGAAAAATGACGGATTATATTTTTGGGCCAAAATGAAATTTTGGCGTGTGTTGAAAATATATCTACTTTTGGAAAAAATGATGTTTTGAGGCTAAGGTGTATTTCATCATATGCATGCAAGTTGGTTGCATTAATGCATTGTTATTTCGTTAGTTGTTTGGATTATTACTTACCTGCGATACCGTTTTATGATACCGCAGATTTTGGTACTGATGAGGACAACGAGTCTTAGGGATCGGCTCCGCGAAGGGACTAACATGTGGTTGCTTTTGGGATTTATGGGATTTGTTCCCACTCTTGTATGTAGTTAGTTTGTATTATATTTTTAAGTGGATAACTGTATAAATTTTTAAAGGCATTTTATTTTAATAATCTGTATTTAAAATTCTGGTACTTAGTTAACTTATTTAATTCATCCGCTGCGACTTTCTTGGTACTCTTGTTGCATGTTGCACACACTTGAATACTTATCGTTGGGATGTGTGACCTGTGTTGTCATCATCCCGACATCACGATTCTCGTGTTTCTGTACTTGGGAGTCAGGGCATCACAATCAATTTAACAAAAACAAGGAAAGAAATAAATGGTGTCTCTATAACCAAAGGTGGGATAAGGATTAATCATCTCTTATTTGTAGATGATTGTGTGCTTTTCGATAGAGCAATGATAGCTGATTGGTCCAAGTTAAAGGAGATTCTATCTATCTATGAAAGGGCATCTAGTTAGCCTTTAAATAAACAGAGATTCTCTATTTTGTTTAGTTCAAATACAAACAACTATGATAAAAAAAAGAAAAAAAGAAAAAAAAATCATTCGAGCTACTGGAGGGTTGATATGTGGAAGCTATGCCAAGTATTTGGGCTTGCCTTCAATGATAGGGAAATCAAAGTACAAAACTTTCAGATGTATAAAAGAAAAAATATGGAATAGAATCCATATATAACCGGAAGTATACTTTTCTATCACAAGTTGGAAGAGATATTCTATGTAAAACAGTTCTTTAAGCCATCCCTACTTTTGCAATAAGCGTGTGTATTTCAATTGCCTAAAGTTTGGTGTCAAGAAATAGTTGTTATGCTTTCTAAATTCTAGTAGGATCATCAGCAGTAAGACAAGAAAATCTAGTGGAAAAGTTGGAGTAAAATGGGGGGTTCAAAAGCAAGAGGAGGTATAAGATTTATAGATATAAAGGGTTTAACCAAGCAATATTGGCTAAACAATGCTAGAGATTTACATTCTCTGAAGTCTCGAGTGGCTTCAATAATTAAGGAAAAATATTTTAAAACAAGTCACATTATGAAGCTAGTTTGGGGTGGCCACCATCTCAGATTTGGAGAAATTAGAGAACTACAATTGATCTGGTGAAAGAGGGATCTAGGTGGAGAGTTGGAAATGATAGGAGTATTAAAATTTAAGGAGATAAGTGGCTTCCTAAGCCAATATAATTTAGTATCCAATCACAAGTAAAAAATTTGGGCAGTGAGTCTTTTGATTGTGAAATTGATTGATGAGAATTCTAAATGCTGGAAGGAGGACGATGTTAAAGAAATATTTACTATAAGAAGTACATATTATGTGGCTTTGATGAGGAAGATGACAACACAAGGTGTGACCCAAAAAAGAAACTGTGCAGATGACAAATGGAATAAGCTGTCAAAGATGAATGTACCTGGTAAGTTGAAAAGTTTCATGTGGAAGACAAGGAATCACATCTGGCCTACAATGAAAAATCTCTTTCGTAGAAAAGTTGCTGAAAATGCATTATGTGTCCAATTTGTTAGCTTGAAGATGAAACAGCTACACATGTTTTGTGGAGCTGTCAAACAACTAGTGATGTTTGGGTAAATAAATATAGTCCTAAATGGTCTAGCAATGAGATGGATTTCACGCAGCTCTGGGAACAATTACTTACAAACTTGCAAAAAGAATAGGTGGAAGGTCTAGCTATCACCACGAGGGGAATTTGGTTGAGAATGAATAACTATTTCTTCAATGATCAATTTTGGAGTCCCAGTGCAGTGATTCAATCAGCACAAGCATAATTAGTAGAATATCATCAAGCCAATAACTCCCAACATCAGTATATAAGAATGGAAGACAAAAAGCTATATACATGCATGGAGAAAACATTATGAGAATTCAGTTAAAGCTAATTGGGAAGCATTAATTGATTCTAAATCTTTAAAGATGGAGATTGGTTTTGTTATCAGAGATAGCAGAATGTTTGGCCCTAGAAAACATTACAACTCTGTGCAGATTTGGGCTTTCAATGTGTTAATTTGGAAGTGGCTGCAAAATTTGTTACACAGGGAGCTGTCTTTGTGAAAATTATCATTCACATACGGGGAATGCAATCAAGTGGCTCATCATCTTGCAAAGCATGGAGCTCATTGTGAAGAGGAATATATTATGATAGAAGAAGCACTTATATATTTCAATTATGGAATATGTAATGAAAGACAAAGTTTGTATTTCATAATAATCAATAAAATTATTCTTTAAAAAAAAAACTATTAAAATTGTATCATGTCACCTATTTTTTGTCCATCTTAAAAGTTAAATATATAGCAACAAGGAAGTGAATTACAACTAATACTAAAAGAAATGGTAGTTTGAGGAAATAAAGTGTGATTTCCCGTATGGATGATGCGAGGATGTCCTCTAAATATGTCCCTCAAAAGTGTCCCTAGTGTATTTTTATTTTTATTCTTTAATATTAACAAAATACACATGCAAATTCATTAATGATAGCTTGTTCAAACATTTAAAAAAAAAAAAAAATAAAAAACATTAAAAACACTTTTGAAAGGCATATTTGGAGGGCACCCAAACATTTTCCTCCCTGTATAATGGAGTGAAGCAGCAAAAAAATCTTCAGTTCTTGTGTTGGAATAAGAACTAGTGGTTAGGCTTGCAACCCGACCCTAAAATATTGGGTTTGTGCCTGACCCGACCTGACTTGTCTACCTTTATCTATGGCGCCAACCCAACCCGAACCGGCTCTTCAAAACAAAAGCTGGTCAAACCCGTATGACCCGTCTTCATCGGCAGAGGGACCTTTACCCATTCTGAAAACCATGAGTTTTGATGGCTTGCTTGAGGGCCAGGGCAATAAGACTGGAACCATGAACGACGAAGTGCGTGAGAGTTGAGAATGGGCAGATCTGAGGCCCCAACTCAAAACCCTAATCCAATCCCAACTTCGAATCCCCATCCAAAACCAAACCCTCTCAACCAATCAGAATCTGCTCATGGCCAACCTTTTGCAATACCATGCTCTGCTCAAGAGAATTCGTTCGAAATGCTCAAGATAATTCACTTGAGATTCGATTTGTTTTTCTAGCGCTATGCTTTCTTGAGAAGCAAATAGAGTCAATTTTGGTTATTGCGTCTAACATGTAAACTGCCAATACGAAAGACCGATCTTCTCACTAACAACAAGCCATTGCGCACCATATCCAACAAGCCCTTCGACAGCCCTAATAACTAGAATTAACCAGGTGGGGAATTTATCGGAAGCAAGGCCGGTGAGAAACCCAAAAGCCTTGGTCACTGACAGATTGTTGAGCTCGACCTGGGTGAGATTCATTAGCTACAAAGCTGGCCATTTGAGGGCGGTTGAGGAAACAGGGGAAGAGTGCTCGAAGAAGCCCATTTAACTACCAGTCTCAGAAAGAAAGAAAGAGAGAGAGAGACAGATAGAGCTCGTCTCCTTCGACTGATGTGAACTACCAAAGAAATGTCTTCATCAATTATAAACTCTTCATCCCACAACAGACCCAAGCAGAAAATTAAATCTTATCGAGAGGGAGAGAGAGAACACACCTCTGCGATGACTAGGGTTTCCGCAGTGGAGAGAAGAGAGTGTTTTCGTGTTCAATTCAAAGTGTTTTCGTTTAAGGTTAGTGTTTTTCGATTTCGACGGATTCGACGGGTTGTTTTGTAAAAAACCCGGTATCATACATTTGACCCAATGAACCCGTCTTTCACGGGTTGGGGAAGTCGGGTCTTTCGAATGGATCGAGGTTATGGCCCATTATGCACAGCCCTACTAGTGGTGGCTACTAGCTAGCTAGCACACCAGTGAATATATATAAGAATCTGAGTTTTCATGAGAATGAGATAACACGCAGAGTGTGATGAACATTTGTGACGGCATGTGATCAGATTAACGCGTTAAGAAAGATAGTGGACGACAATCGAGGTGAATGGACACGAAGAGAAGAGAGGGCAATGGTGAGGGATTTACATACGTGCTGTGATGGCAGTGGACAACATTTATAAAGGAAACTTATCATGTTGTTGATCATTAGGCTCAAAACATCTTGATGAAATTAGGAAAGGGGAAACAAATTGTTAATAGATAAAATCCTCACTATAGGTTGAAATGGGAAAAAGATTCATTTCGACTTGGTGGAGATTTGGAAGTCGGTACGGTATCTATATGTTCATCCATAACAGTAAATAAAAAATTACGATAAATTTGAAACCTAAAATTGTGATTAGACTTGAACAGCAGGTGATCAAGCTTTTTCAGAGATAAATTTAAAACATTTTATGTATAATATATAAAAGTCTTAGCTAATTACTTGCCACCAAATAGAATAACAATTTAATTTTCTCAAACCTCCAAATGCTACCTAAGCAAGCACAGGAATTAAGAGGAGCTGAAAGTCCAAATGTTTTTTTTTT
>QEOT01001554.1:7921-38982 GCA_003123785.1 Pterocarya stenoptera
GAAACTTATAATATATTATAACATAGGAATTGAAAACACTTAAATTAATAAATAATAGTGAAGGAGTATTTAGAGTTATAAAAAACTATATACATAATATAATAATAAAACATTATATTGCACTAATATTAAAATGAAGAAACTTATAATATATTATAACATAGGAATTGAAAACACTTAAATTAATAAATAATAGTGAAGGAGTATTTAGAGTTATAAAAAATTATATACATAATATAATAATAAAACATTATGTTGCACTAATATTAAAATAAAGAAACTTATAATATATTATAACATAGGAATTGAAAACACTTACATTAATAAATAATAGTTTTAGGGTATTTAGAGTTATAAAAAACTATATACATATATAATATAGAGTTAAGAAGGAAACTTATAATATAATATAACAATATAACATAGGAATTGATTACACTATAGATTAATAAATAGTAGTTATAAAATATTTAATCCAAAAAAAAACTATATACATAATATAATTATAAGTGGAGGATGCATAATATATTAAAATGGAAATTTATAATTAATTAATAAATAAGAATAATTAACATTTAATTATATGTAATTTTGCACATATATTTGTTTTGCTTTCAAATTTATCCAATAATTGTAGGGGTTTGAGTGTTTTGGATTTTTGAATTTTTTTTATGTGTACTTGAACCTTAGACCCGTTCGAGAGTTGTGGCCAAATCATGTTTTTTGGTACAACTCTGAATTGTCCAAAGTATACAGTTTGGGATTCTATCATCTATATGGCAGATATATTCAGTTTAAACTCTTGTGTTAGTCAATTAAAATTTTTGTTCAGTGTTTTCTTACATTCTTCAGGTATGTGGTCTGTAAGTCTTTCGGCTCATGAATAGGGTCGACGACTTATCGTGATTAATATACTTGGAGAATTGTAAGGAAATGCTGGCGAAATTTTTACTAACATAGGAGTTTTTGACTGAGTATATATGCGATATATATGATAGTCTCTCGAATGGGATAGGATCAAACCTTATAAAATAAATGGATCACGTTTGAATATACTTTTGGATAGTGTTTATCCCATGAATTGGATTTTTTGATAGACATTGGACAAATCACGGATTTGAACAATGGAAAAAAGTTGGATGCTATTGGGAGATAGACTTGGGTGAGACTATAAGGAGTATGCACAAGGAGTGAAGTTTTTTCTAGACTTCGCTCGCATGAGTGTTGATAGTCGAGGATGTATAAGATGTCTGTGCAAGAAGTGCAAGAATTTTAGTTCTTATAATTTTGTGGTAGTGGATGATCATTTATTTGTAAATGGAATCGATCCTAAATACTCACCTTGGGTCTTACATGGCGAACCATTTCCCAAAGGAGTTCGATTTAGCAGTCAGACCAATTAAGTAGATGAGGGTAACGACACCGACATAGAGGACATTAATGTGGATGATTCTGATGACAATGACGATAATGGAGGGAAATGACTGAGATGTTAGGTGATCTGGGTGTAGGAATGTTTGGGATGAGGGATGGAGAAGGAACATCCGCACAATCATTTGAGGGAAATGATAACTTTGGAAGATTGTGGGAGGATGCACAAAGAGAGTTGTATCAGGGGTGCACTCGTCATAGCAAATTGTCTTTCACGGTGAGGTTGCTTCATATTAAGTCTATTTGTCGTATTTCTGCCAAAGCTATCGACATGTTACTTGAATTATTTAAAGATGCTATTCCTCAGGATAATGTAGTACTCCGTAATTTTTATGAAGCGAAGCAATTGAACCGAGGGTTAGGATTTGATTATAACATCATCCGCGCTTGTAAAAATGATTGTATTCTTTATTGGCAGCAATATGCAGAATTTGACTCATGCCCAGTGTGTCATGAGTCAAGATGGACATCCGATAAATGTAATGTATCCCATAAAGTTTTAAGACATTTTCTGTTGATTCCTCGACTTCAAAGACTATTTACGTCGAGGTTAATTGCGAAAGATATGTCTTGACATCACACAGAAAGAGTACAAAATGAAAACTTCCTCTCGCATCCTGTAGATTCTTTACAATGGAAGAAATTTGACGTCGAGTATCCATGGTTTGCCAAAGAACCTCGCAATGTACGTCTTGATTTAGCAACGGATGGTTTTAATCCATTTGGCAACATGAGCACTTCTCATAGTACTTGGCCTGTCATATTAATGCCCTATAACTTGCCACCTTGGAAGTGTATGAAGGATCCTTATTTTATGATGACTCTATTGATACCAGAGCCAAGGTCACCAGGAAACGAATTAGATGTATATCTGCAACCATTGATTGCAGAGTTGAAAGAGTTGTGGAATATGAGTGTCAGTACATATGATGTCACTTCGTCGGGGGAGTTCAAGATGCATGCTGTAGTGATGTGGACAATAAATGATTTTTCGGCATATGGAAATTTGTCTGGATGGAGCACAAAAGGTAAAATGGCTTATCCTGTTTGTAATAAAGATACACAGTCTCAGTGATTAAGTCATGGTAGGAAATTATGTTTTATGCGACATCGTCGTTATTTACCACATGATCATAGATGGCGTTCAAATAGAGCTATGTTTGATGGAAAGGTTGAGCGTAGTTGGGAATAATATTATCGTGTAGTTGGGGGATGTTTCAGAAAATAGATTTGGGAAAGATACCAGAGTTCGAAAGAGAAAACGACAAGCAGTGGAGTTGAATTTGACAAAAACAAGTATTTTTTTTGAGTTACCATACTGGTCTACATTGACACTGTGCCACAATCTAGATGTTATGCACATTGAAAAGAATATATATAAGAATATATTGGGCACTCTGATGTCAATAGAAGGGAAAACAAAAGATACAACTAACTCTCGTAAAGACTTGAAAGAGTTGGGGATAAGACCGGAGTTGTATTTGTAAGATAATGGGTCGTCAGCATATATGCCCATTGGATGGTATACACTTTCAAATGATGAGAGAAAGAAATTTTGTAATTGGTTCATGACAATCAAATTACCCGATGGCTATGCTTCAAACATGTCAAGATGTGTTCGAATAAATGATTGGAAGATAACTGATCTTAAAAGTCATGACTGTCATATATTTTTGCAGCGTCTGTTGCAGGTTGGTGTGCGTGGAAAGCTTACTCGAGATGTTCGTATAGCTCTCACAGAATTAGGGAAATTTTTCAGAGACATTTGTAGTAGAACGTTGAAAGTCGATGAATTGTTAAAAATGGAAGCTGACATTGCAGTAATATTGTGCAAATTAGAAAGTTTATACCCGCCTTCATTCTTTGATGTAATAGTTCATTTGACTTTGCATCTACCACGTGAGGCTTTAATTGCTGGTCCGGTTCAGTATAGATAGATGTATTCTATTGAACGTTTTTTGAAAAAATTGAAGCGATCTGTGGGGAATAAAGCTCGTCCAGAGGGTTCGATTGCTGAGTTATATATTGATAATGAGTGGCATACCTTTTGTTCAATGTATTTCTATGGGGTTGATACTAGATTTACAAGACCAGATCGAAATTATGAAGGTGGAAGAGAGATGGGAGTCTCATCAACATTTACCGTATCTTTCCAGACAGTACGTCCCATAGGCGCACAAGGAGGCTACGACCTATGTGGATGAGAGTTTGAAAGAGCTCGATGGTATGTCTTGAATAACTGTGTAGAGATTGACCACTATTTGAGGTTAGTGATGATCCTCTAAATTAATCATGTATAATAATATAACATTTTTCTTTGCTACAAATTAACCATTCACACGAACATGTGCAGTGAACATATAGAATTACTTCGCACGAATTGTGTAACTGACCTAGAAAAGACGCATGAAGAGGAATTTGCTTCATGGTTTGAACATACGGTATTATTGTAAAGTTCTATTTTATAATACGAATTTCATACCACTAAACTCTATTATTTTTTTTAATAATAATATTTATTGATGTAGGTTGTATCGAAATATGGTAAAAATTCAGAAGAAATTTCACCAGAATTGTATGCTCTGGCATGTGGTCTGTCTAGGTGGGCCATCCAGTACTCAGGATGTTTGGTGCGTGGATATAGATTTCATACAGCTGATAGAGAACGATATAGGAAAACTCAAAATTGTGGGGTTGTAGTCGAAGGAAGTCATGGAGATGATAACATTGACTTCTATAGAATTGTGAAAGATATTATAGTGTTGAAATACGAGGGAGGATATATGGTCTGGTTGTTTAAATGTAATTGGTGGGATGTCTCAAATCTTAGGTTTGGAGTGCGTAACGATGATTATTTTGTTAGTGTCAATACATCTCACACATGGTATGAGGACGATCCCTTCGTTCTCGTTTGCCAAGCGAATCAAGTTTTTTATTTAGATGATCCGGAGTATGGAAACCTATGGCGGGTAATGGAGAAGTTTGCACCAAGAAATGTATATGATACTATTCCAGAGACAGACGAACTTTCAAAAGAAGTTGATAGTCCAGCAAATGAAGAAGCATATCAAGAAAACGAAATAGGCATCAATCTATTTGTTGATCTCAGCCAATATGATATGGTTCCATTGTGTAGAGAAGATGTTCAACTCGAAGTAATTGAGGGTGAAATATTGGAAGACGATGAATCAACTGAAGTGTCTAGCGAGGATGAGGGCGACTGGTCTAGCAAAACGGATAGTGAATGAATTTCAAATATAAATTTCTGTAAGTATTATTCTTATAAATATTCGTAACATTTGTTTGAATAATAATTTGTTACAATTTCAAATAGATATGCCTCCTAAACGTAAAGCAACACGTGTGCCATCCCCATCCATTACTGACTCCCCGTGTGGTTCACCTGCTATGAACAGTGAGCCCACACTACCAGACTCAGAAGAAGGTATTTTATCAAATTAAATATTACAGTTTATGCTCAATTTAAGTAATATATCTATAAAATAAAATTATTTAATTAAAATACTTGCTTTAATTATTGTATATATAGCTGTTGTAAGCCAGCGCCGAGGTAGAGGCACTACTAGGGGTGTCTGCATAGAGAAAGTAAGAAAAGTTGGTAAAATTAAAGTTGATATTCCTGATTATCACACCGGTGGCTCCGGAGATTCAGCAGCGTGGCTTGCTTCTTTTGTTGGTACGCTTACTCGCACGTATGCACCAATTGCTACATCCTCTTGGTCTAAAGTTCCCCAAGATGTGAAAGACCACATCAAAAATCGTTGCTTGGTAATAAGCTATATCTCAAGTAACTAAGTATTATTCATGTTACTTTTTGGATATTTTGTATTTATACTAATTGTTTATAATTATTGAAAGGATGAGTTTGAGCTTAATTTTGGCCGACGAGAGGATCGATTAACGGTTGAGGAGCTGATGTCGAATGCATTTCGGAGGTACAAAGGTCGATGCCATGCACACTATAAGAATTTTAGTACTACAATAGAGGCGCGCCAAAATCCATTCCAAGCAATGCCACCAAATGAATGGGAGAAGGTTTGTGATATGTTTGAAGATCCTGCCTATCAGGTAATTTCGCTGTTATCTTTTTTTAATAGTATATGATAGATGTATTAAACATATAGATATAATTTTTTTTTAGCAACGGAGTACTGTAAACAAAGCAAATAGATCAAACTTAAAGATACACCATCATGCGGGTTCTCGATCTTTTCATCGTTTGTCTAACAAAATGGTAAGTTATTCTACTCCCCGTTAAATATTAATATTTAATACACTTTTCCGATTTAAGTTCTAATATATATATTTTTTTTGCAGAAAGAAGAAAGTCCTGCTGACTATGATCTGACCCAATTGTATGCAAAATCACATAAAAATCGTGATGGTGTTTGGACCAGTTCTGAAGCAGAGGCAAATTATGTAAGTTTAAATTTCTTTAATTCCATTGTGATTATATATTTTGTTACTTATACTAACTAGTATGTTTTTGTTTTTGTAGGACAAGATGATATCTCTCAAGGAAGCTGTTGCGGATCCATCTGATGCATCATCTGTCAACGATGCTCAGATCATTTCTCAAGTTCTTGGATCACGTTCTGGATATTTGAGGGGCTTAGGACGTTGCGTTAAGCCATCCTCAACATCATCATCCTCTTCTCGAGCCAGATTGAGTGACGACAAGACTAAAGAACTGGAGGAAGCAACACTTGAGATAGAACGATTGAGGTCCAAAGAAAAAGAGTTGCTGACCAGATTAGATCAAGCAGCAGATCTTGAGGCAAGATTAGAAGAGAACATGCAGAAGAGACTGGAGATGGAGATACAAAAGGCTATGCTTCAGTTTCAGTCAATTATGTCACAAAACTCTATACCACCACCACAATTGTAAAAATTAATTCTTATTTTCATTTTCTTTGTATTATTTTTTTTCAAAACATTTAAACGATTGACATTTGAATTACAATTTTTGTAATACTAATATGGTATTTTTAATTAATTAAATTCTGGTTTGTATGATTAATACCGTTCGGACGGTAAATAACCAGTCCAACACGAGAAATGACCATTTCTAATTCCATTCGAATCAAAACATAACCATTCGAACAACAAATAAGCCATTCGAACGCGTAATATAGTTCAATCGAACGTAATTTAAATTCGAACAAAAGTCATTCGAACAAAAATTATTCGTTCGAACACTCATTTCGTTCAAACAGTATCAAATATTGTTGTTTGTTCGATTCAATTTTTTTTTTGTTCGAATGGACGAGTCGGTTCGAACTGAAAAATATTCCATTCGAACATATTTTTGAGACGAAATTGGTTCGTCTCAAAAGAAATTTTCCGTTCGAACAATTTCGACTGGTTCCCCAAAATTTTGTTTCTAAAAGTGATTTTTGGAGATTCGTCTCCAAAAACATTTTGAGACAGCCTTTTAGAGACAAATTGGAGATAAAATTTTTTCATCTCCAATTCTTTTTTGGGACGAAATTGGGATTTTTTGAGACAAAATTTTTTGTCTCAAAAAACCATTTCTCTTGTAGTGATTTGTGGCTTGTAGAAAACTATCTTTAATGTGATAATTGTCCCCACTCGAAAGAATTTACTACCGGATTACAAGCAATTCACCTATAAGATACAATAAAGCCTCATGCAAGTCTGAAATTTTTCCTTCAAAGTTTCTCTATAAATTAAATTGTGTAAGTGACTAAAAATGTGAGAGAATGAAATATTAAAATTATGGGTCTATCCTCTATTTATAGAGAATGAAATAGCACAATGTGAAACATCACAACTCTTAACTTATGAATTTTCAAGTGATAATTACTAGTTTAAAAGTCATGATGTTTCACTTAGAGACGGACATACTTGGTCAAGTGGTTGGGCACCTTCCTTCCTCAAGGGTGGTCATTGGACAGTACAAAAAATTTGGCCTTTTTTTCTGAGTTTTTTTTTTCAAGATCTACTATCGTGGCAAATACTTAGTTGATGACACAAAAATTGTCCGTGAAAAAAAAAACAAGCCTTTTGCAGCGACATCATGTCCGAAGAGCAAAACTTTGTGGGAAAATGACTTTTTGAGGTAATAAAAAGTCGTTGCAAATAATTTCGCTAGATCACACACCAAAATCACTTATTAGTTTTTGTGGCGAGAAACTTTTAGCTTTTGCGGCCATAATGAACCACAACAAATAGTTTTAAGATTAAAATTCGCATTTTTCTCTTTATTTATTTCTTCCCTTCCCTCTTTATCAAAGTGCCGCTGAGAGCCACTTTTTCACACCTGATGACTCTGCTGCCCAAGACTGGTACTAACGCCTCAACCTTCCAATCCCCCCCCATCCATCTCCTTCACCCACGACTTAAGCACAGTACCCAGTAACCCTTCTCCAAACAGCCCCTGCTCAGTTATGAACCACCTTCGAAAACCACCTAGCCCCCCTGTCAGGGCATCCAACCATGGCAGTTCGAGACCTACACCAGCGCATCCTCTATTTTAAACACCACTGTCAACCACCAAGTACTGACGTTGTCATGGACTAAACCTGTCCTCTATCTCAACTGTGCAAGTCCATCTAGAACCCCCACGCGACAACCTTTCGATTTATGGTATATTTTCTATCCTTGTACATTTAAAAAATGTTATATTGTGAAACTAAAATAGTGTTGTGTTGAATTAGACAGATTTTCTACATATACTGACTGTTTTGATTGTGGTAGACTTAGAAGAAGTGAAATGTGGTTGAGATTGTAATGAAGTTGTGTTGGTTTGTCTTATGTGAAGTTTAAATTGACTATGGATTTAGTATGTGTATTTTGTGTTGGTTGTGTATATTGCGTTTAAATGGATGATGAATTAAATCTGTGTATTGTGTTTATTGCTAATAGGCTTATTGATTGAATATAGTAATTATGAAGGTTGAGATTGTATGGGGACATGAATGAAGCATATTAATCTTTGTGGGTTGTAATTATGTTGGATTGATATACATGAGCAACAAGTATGTTAGTAGTATATTTTATAAACTGAATCGTGTATATATAAGCGTGAAATGGAATAATGTAAATTGATACCAGATGTTGAAATGATATGTTGACTAAGATTGTTAGTGGTATGTGCATGAAGCTGGAAATGCCAATTGTGTATTGGTTTAAGTGGCCTGAAAACTGTGTTTAAATTGGTATTCTTGCTATTTATATTTGTGTGGAGTATATATGATGTATAGTTGTAAGATGGTAAAATTTAATATTGGAAACCATGTATATGTTGATGCTTCTATTGGTTTGAGATTTGTAGAGCTATGTGACTATTTGGGTTTTTTGGATATTGAGTTTAAATGGATAATGGATTTAATTTATGTGTATATTGATTTAGTTGAAGAGTTGGTTAGATTTTAGTTAAGTATAATGGTTTATAGATTGGAATTTTTATAAGGACCATAAGATCTAAGAATTTGACAGATTTGAATATGTTGGATTTATTATGCATGAACAATGGAGGTGAAGCATGGTGATTTGTGAGTTTCTAAATATTGGACATATTTATATATTGAATGTGTTAGTTGAGATTGCAATGGATTTTATTGTATGCAATGGATGGAACATCATTCCTTTCGCTTGTCATATTCATGGTAATATTTTTGCCAGATTCATAGATTTTTGCCATTTGCATAGTCATGCACTTCTTTTATCTCATTTTTTGCCTTTTGGTTGTCATATTAAATTATTGGCATTGAAGAAATTCTTCACCTTTAACTTTTTTGAGGACTTTCCACAGGTAGTTCAATTGATTTTAAGACCAAATCTTTCTCAGTCTGCGAAGATGGATTTCATCGAAGGCTGCAACCAGAGGATTGCCTTCAAGTGTTTCTGCCAAGGGTTGCAACCATCGAAGGTTTATTGTTATCCCCAAGTGGTAGTTTTTCTTATAAAGTATTTCTACTTGAATATTCTCATTAGTGTCAGAGCACTAAACTCTTTCTAATTCTTGGATTCTCGTTAGAAGTTTTTCTTGTGAATATGTTAGCATAATTTTTTATATATTTTTTTAAAAATTGTTATGAGTGTGAATTTGTATCTTCAGGGTTCATATATATATATATTTAAACTTTTATTAGACAATTGCTTTCAATTTTGTTTGTTCTCAGTATCATTTTCTTGCTTTTACATTTTTTCTTCTAAAATCTTTAAATATGTGCCGCGAATAGTAACTCATGGAGAATACTTTTTTTTGGCAAGAAGTGATCATTTCCCGCGATAAGATTTCTTCGTATATAAGTATTTCTGATGAAATGTTTTGTTGGAATTATCATTTGCTATGAAACAGTTTTGTGGAAATACTTTTTTACCACGTTTACTACCGAAGGCTATCATATTTCCCACGGTGAAATAATTTTTTTCCTGCGACTAATCTTGTGGGAAAATGTAGGCATTTCCCACGAGTTGGACTTTTCTTGAAGAAAATATTTTATATCACCAATTTTATGCGACGAGCATCTCATGACTAAAATTTATGGGAAAAGAGTTTTTTCCACGGAATTGAGGATTTTTGCCACTACAATCCCTCGCGGGAAAAAGCGGTATTTGTTGTTGATATCAAAGTTTTAAATACCATGCTGTACGGGCTAGTATTTACCATGCCCGGTAGTGATTAGTACAAGGACGGTACGTGTTTCTTATTGGGTCAAATACCGATTGTACCGATGCGTTTTGGTCAATACCGGCCAGTTTTCGATATGCCGGCCAAAATTAGTGAATTTTTGTAATTAATATAAAAATTCTGACTTGTTTATAATTTTCACTCTAATTCTCACATTTGAAAACTATTTTCTAAACTCTTTTTAATCTCCTTTTGTCGAGAACTGAAATTCCTACTCCTATTTTTGTGATGAAGATGAGTGATTATTTTTTTAAAATAGTTGGATTGAGAACTTATAAGTATTATTTAGTTTTATAAATATGTGTTTTAACTTTTTAAAACTTGCATAGATGTTATTTTAAAATATAATTTATAAAATATATAATTAATTTATTATATATAGATTATCCCTAAACGATATCCGAAATAGTACCGATACCAAAATATTTCGTTCCAGTACCTTAACTGAAACGGTTTACGAAATAGTATTTAAAACTTTGGCAGATATATATACCCTCACACTTTTTCAAATTTATCAATTTTGAAGCATTTCTTTCCAACCAAGCACCTATTCGGATGGGCCTTGTTGAAAAACTCATTCACCTTCCCTTAAAACAAAACACCCTTCTTCTTATAATAGTGATTCACAAAAATAAATAATAACTTATATTCAATAAATTCACACATTTAATATAAAAATCTACAATATAAATATAACATAAACCCTTGCACGCACCCTGGCTATGCCGCATGACCGACCCATCTCTACAGTAGTACTCCCGGTCCGCCTATCTACTTTTCTCTACCAACAACGCCTCACTTCCCTTTAATTTGGTACATGAGTTGTATGCGTTGCATGCCTGATCACTCGCTGTGCATGAGCAATATTTGAGTTAATTAAAGATTTTGAAGGTGACTGGCCTTTTCCAAGTTCAGAACATATATCAAAGGCGCTCTAGCTTGCCTCTTCCTAATTATATTAATCGAGTCATAATTCAGATCTAGTCATGTGATCTTGCTTCACGATAGAGTAGGTTTAATTTGCCTTTACTACTATATATATTACCAAGATTCAGGCCGGTCTTTCCAGGTTAGTAGATGAGAAATACATATATTCTCATGCTGATCTAGCAGCCTGTTGATCAGTGCATTAATTCCAAATATTTCAGTAAAATAATTAACTAAAGTCTTGATCACTTGAATGGCCAAAACAAGTCATTCTATCATATGGTACCATTTATTAATTTTTTATGAGATATATAATATAATTAACCATTAATTGTATTGCTAATATATATGAAGTACCGATTAATTTTATGATTTTTAATTTTTTTTTAATTTTATTTAGATTTTCCGTACGACAAAGTTGTGCATGTCATAATATATAATAAGATCATGTATACAAATTACATATAATATAAGTTGTGGATATTTTTTTAATTTTTTGGGCTTCAAATATATATAATCAAACATTATCTCTAGGCTATTAACACAATATTAATTATATTGTTTATTTTAATGTCACCGGTGCAGATCAAAGAAAATTAAGGCTATAACATAATTACCTGCTACAAAACAAATATAATAAGGCTATATATAACGTATTGGTTTGGTTTGGTAGATATCGATGAGATCATCTCCTATATATTGGTTTGGTTATAACATATTGGTTTGGTTTGGTAGATGAGATGATATCACATCTCATATAATTATTATAATTATTTTAAATTTTTATATAAAATATAATATACAGTTCATTTTTTTAAAAATTTTAAAATAAAAATAATATTAAAAAATAATATTCTGATAATATTTTATTCACTTTTCAACTTTTATATCATCAATCTTATTATTCAAACGACCTGTTAATTTTTCTCTTTACTATTTATTTTACTTATTCAAAGGATATTGTACTTCACTTGTTGATATAATGCTTTGCATTGTCAGCTGGAGGGTGACACGAACGAGCACGTACAACAAAGTCTGCCTCCCCAAATTAATTAAAACAGTCATGATGATGGTATTTAATATTGATGCTAATTATACTGAACAATTATGTTCACAACGTCGATCTTAATAGAGACCACTCTGTGTTTGCAACACTAGCCACCAATGGTAAGGCCGGTAGTACTATTTTTTTTTTCCTAAGTTAATTTCATTAAACTAAAAAATATTATACATGAAAAGGGGGTGGGGTTTTCCAACAATCACCCCCAAAAAAATAGAAAACAGTGCAAAATAATGAACGAATTTATTTGAGACCAATTTCTTAGTTCCTATCCATATCCTATGAGAGGATGCCGTCTTATAGAAGACGGAAATATATTCGCAAAAAAGCGAACGATGGAACCACAGTTGGAGAGGGTGGAACCTCCGCTTGAAGTTGAAAAGGTGGTAGGTACACTATCACATATTGTCTGGAGATGATTTTTGGAGAGGTCCAAGATCTCTCTTACAAGATCACTAGTTAGGAAAAGCGGTAATATAGGATAGCAGTCGGAATCTAAACCGAGTCGCCGGTGATAGGTCAATACAGGCGGTGGCGGCGAGTGTAGGACACGTGCCACCTGAGGAGGTGGAGGACGAGCAGATCTGGAGGATCTGAGGCCTCTGAAGCCGGTGGGACCTCATGTGGCTGCCAATGCCACTCTAGGACGCTGTTGCGGCTGGAAAACTTGTATAGCAGGGTTTGTGCGTGCGCCAAACGTGCTGAGCAGAAACGATTTTTTCTTTCGCGAACATGAAGATCGGTGACCAGAGTGGTTGAACCAGCGTTGCGTGTGGGTCGGAGGTTGCCGGAAAGTAAATCGGTGAGGATCGACACTAAGGAGGGAAAACGTAGGAAAAACCTAAGGAAAAAAAGCAAACAAAAAAATATAAAAATAAAAAAGTCTTTGAGACTAACTAGGGGAGGAGGTGGTCGGAGGCTAAGTTTCGAACCCCTTTTGCCTAGTGAAAACGAGGGAAAGCTCGGTACGAGAATTTCAGATAGAAAAAGGAGAGGGAGAGAGACGCGGTGGTATAGGCGAGTAGTACTATATATGCATGCATGTAGTCATGTACTTATTTTATTTTTTGCTTTTAAATTACTGAGTACTTAATTACATTTTTAATTATATTTTACTTTTAATTAAATTGAGAAGTGAATTAATTTTTTATTTTTTTACTTTTTCATCAATTGCTAAATAAGATAGCGAAAGAATAATAATTAAAAGAGTACTTTTATATCATAAAAAAATTACATAAAAATAATTTTATAAATTGACGTAATTTTATCTGAATCGTTAAATTTATTTTATAATAAAAGTAATTTTATAATCTGATAAATCATATTAAGCCACATTAGTTTGTGAGGTTATTTTTATAAAATTTATTTGTAATTAGAGTATTTTTATAATTAAAATGATTATAAATAATATTATTTTTAGCTACTTTAATACGTAGAGCCTTTGTTTTATGTCAAGAAGGCCATTAATATTGTATATTGATCTCAGTGTAAGCCCACTCTGAGACAACGTAATTTGAGTTGGCCCAAAGTAATGAGTGGATAAACAATCACTTTGACCTTTCTTTTGACCCAAGAAAACGAAGCTTTGCTGGATTACACCTTTTCATCGAACGTATAGTGTTGTATACTACAAAATCAATTGCTTAGGAATGTTTGGGGATTAGATAAGATCAAAAATTTGTAAATAATAGTGAATTGGATTGAGTTATAATGTTTTATGGAGTTTTGTTAAAAGAGAAAAAAAATTGAATAAAAATATTATAAAATTAAAATATTATTATAATATTATTTCAAGATGGGCAGCACAGTTTGCACCCTAGAAACCTTTTAATTGTGTTTATTATTTTTTTAAAAAAAATCTATTCATCATATCCACAAATCACACATTATGTTATTTTTTTTATTTTATCAAATATGTGATATATAGATAATAAATAGAAGACTTTAATTAATTTAAAGGGAATAAAATAACAATAATAATAATAATAAATGTGGTGTGTAGTGTGTAGAAATGATAAATATCAAAATTCTTTTTAAAAAATGTAGGAAGGTCAAAAAATACTAGATTGGATTATTGAAAGAAGTGATTGGAAATTGGAGAAGAGTAGTACTACACCCACCGAATCTATAGTAGCACGAGACGGTTCCATGAGAGTAACATTTTTTATTGAGAAAATCGCTAAGGAGTTGCGAGTATCTATGCTTGCCTTTTTAATTGGTAAGAGAAATTGAGGAAACGAAGGTACATTTAGATAACGAAATTATTTTATTTTATCTCATTATTATAATTTTTTTTTAAAAATTTCATATAAAATATAATAATAAAATTTAATTTTTTAAATATTAAAGTAATAATAATATTAAAAAATAATATATTAATAATATTTTATTTTATTTTTAATTTTTATATAAAACTATCTAATTTTATTTCAATATACAAGCGAATCTAAAAAGCACGGCAGCATATGCCGTCGATTTCAGACTAGAAACTAGAAAGCGACCACCTATGTGGGGTTGGGTTGGACCGAGTTTAAACTTCTTCTCCAAGCTAAAATCTAGTCATCCTCTTACAAATTGTTAATATTATCTCCAATATTATAATCGAGAGGACTTTATGACCATTGACTAAACCAGAGGATGACTCTGATCACCAGACACCAGAAGCCAAAGCAAGAAATCCCACAGACGGAGCTGATCTATAAATGCCTCAAACCGCATGGCAGCTAGATATGCACTACACCAATTATAGATAGAGAACAATGGAGAAACAAAATAAGGTTGTGTTGTTTGGGACATGGGCAAGCGGCTACTCCAAGAGAGTTGAGATAGCCCTTGCACTCAAGGGCATACCTTATGAGTATGTAGAGGAAGATCTGACAAATAAGAGTGAGTCGCTTCTGTGCTACAATCCTGTTCACAAGAAAGTACCTGTTCTCGTTCATAATGGGAAACCCATTGCCGAGTCACTTGTTATTCTCGAGTACATCGATGATTGCTGGAAACAGGCACCAAAACTACTGCCAGAGGATCCTTACCTGAGGGCCAAACTTCGCTTTTGGGCCAACTTCTATGATCAAAAGGTGGGTATATCATAACAAGAGAAATGTTGTCTTATCTTAAATTTTTACAATTTCATATTATACTGGTAGATATGACAGATTCTAATTGGTTTTCTATTTAAACAATTACCTTATTAAACCACTTGAAACGTGTCATATCACCATGTGTGACCAAAGATAATAAAATCTAAGACGAAGAATATAGTATTACTCTAGCTTAAGCTATTGATTTGTCACAATTTGTGATCCCTCCCTCTATGTGGCTCTATGAATAAACGCTAATGACTTTCTTATATTTAGCAGTTTATGGCAAGTACCTTACAGATCATCATGTCAAGAGGCGAAGAGAGAGAACGAGCAATCAAAGATTTCGGCGAGGTGCTTAAGGTGTTTGAGGATGGAGTCAAAAAGGATTTTCCTGCAGAATTTCCTTGTTTTGACGGCAAGAACTTGGGATTTCTCGATATTGTTGTGGGCGCGACTGCTTGCAACTACGAAGCTTTTCATGAAGTGGTAGCAGTGATTTTTAGCCCTGAAACGAACCCAACATTTTGGTCGTGGGTGACTGCTCTAAAGAAGCAGCCGTTGATGAAACAGATGCTCCCACCTCATGACAAGCTGGTTGCCAAGATGAGACAAAAGTATTTCCAGTCTGCTTGAGTTTGATGCTTGTGCTGCCTTTCAGAGATCTTATTGAATAAACCAAGATTTGTGTTCTTTGGTACTATCGACTAATGGCCTATAAATAAAGTCGTTTCGATTGGCTTCCTCTCCATTTTCCACTTTTTTTTTTTCTCTTTTTGGTATTTAGAAAAAAATGGAGTGCGTATTAGATGCTAAAAAAGTAATGTTAAATATAGTTTTAGAGTGTGCAAGTTCTGCACTCTCTTTGAAATAAAGTCAGGTCTATCATTAAAAAAATAAATTTTTCAGACAAGTTTCAAATTTATCTACTTTTTTCAAATGGAGTGTGCGAAGTTAAAAATTTTATTTCTTAGGTAATGCTATGTACATTTTTGGAGTATGCAATCCTCACGTATTCTTTTTGAAAAAAAAAAAAAAGTAGGATCCACAATTAAAAATAATAATTTTTTTTTATGTAAATTCCAGATTTATCCATTTTTTTCACATGGAATACACAAGAACTGTACATTCCAAAACTGCAAATATCATTTCTATTATTTTTCATACTAAAATGTCTTAATCCATCTTATTTATAATATTGTAGGATCATCCCCACACACTACGCTTAATTTATTTTTATTTATTTTGTTTTATTCTTCTTAAACTAATTGAATTATTCTACTCATCATTCATACACCACACATTTGATAAGAGAAATAATAATAATAATAAATGTGATATGTGGAATGATGAGTATAATTTTTATTATTTAATTGATGTGGTAGAGTCTTTAAGTTCTTTTATAATTAAGAATCATTACAATTTGGATAATGATTTTATCATGACTAGGGGTATAACCGGTCCGGTCCGGTCTGATTTTGGACAAAATCTTGGACCGAACTGGTATGATCAGTTTTGTATTTTTCAAAACCGATTACGCACCGGTTACCCTCCTAAACCGGTACTTCCGGTTTTACCGGTTTCCAGTCCAGTCTGGTCCCCTTTTTTAGTTTTTTTAAAATGTAAATTTGACATTAGTATAATATTAGACTAATAATATAAATATTAGACTATTAGTATAACTATATGATACATGATCAATTACATTTTCATTTTTGAGATTAAACTTTTATTTTATAATAACATTATCTTATATATAATTATATTAATAGTATATGATCAAATAAATTACAAATGTTCATATTTAAGATTAACATTTTATGTTATAATTTATAAATTATAATATGAAATTATTTCTTATATGATATAAATTTCACATATAATTATAAATTATATATAAAACTTATATATAAAATATCATTTTTTAGATATATTTTATCAATCGGTCCGGTCCGGTCTGAAAAATTCCAAAACTGGAACCGGACCGGTTGATGCCGGTTATGAAATATAAGAATCGGTTGCGAACCGGACCGATTCAAAACCGGTAAAATTGGTCCGGTCCGGTCCAGTTCGGATCCGTTTACCGGTTTTTCGGTTTAAATTTACACCCCTAATCATGACAAACACAATTGTTTTGACTTTTAGACGGATACTTTCTGACTTTTAAAAATGAACCTTTTTATTTGTACTCATAATTTCAGTTATTTTAATCTTTTTATTACAGATGCGACGTCAAAACTTATTAACAAAAATCCCGTCATGTGGTTTTTATCTTTAAAACCAAAGCCTACATCTTTTTTTTTCTTCCTCAACAAAGTTCATTCATTAAAGGAAGCTCAAGCTACGGAGTTATTAGAGGATGTTTAAGAGTTACATATTAACAAGAGGGTCTTTACCACTGTAGAAATCTAACAGACCAAGGGATAATGGAGATGTGGGGAATGCTTCCATAGATATTCATGGAAGCTGCCCCTGGTGCAATATAATGCCACATCGATTTAGGTCTCAATGTATTTTCTTAATTTGCCAACTTTTAAAGGATTGCAGCATGCTTCTGATGTCATTGATTAGAGGTTGAATAGTCTAATCTGAATTTTTATCAAGATCATTCACAGCTTGCAATACAACTAGGGAGTCTCCTGCAATAATAAGTTTCTTGACTTGCTTTACCTTTGCTTTTGGGATTTCTATGTACATTATAGTGGCTTCACCCTGATTTGGATTCGACTTTGGATGAACTTTGTTATGGCAAAAATTGGAGAGCCATATTCTGATCTGCATATTGTTGTTGTTGTGATGCTTGTGTTTCTTATAGCTACATCAAATGATAGAATGTAATGATCTCTAGGTGTAGCTTTCCAGTTATGACTTTCATTCAGTTGTTTATTGCCATATGCATTACAATGTTCCTTATAAATTTTTGAAGAACCAGGAACAAAAATTTCAAAGTTTGGGGTAAAAGACTAATGAATAATCTTGTTCCTTAAGAACCAAATGTTGTCCATAGCGTTAATGACAAAGATTTGGAAATGATGTTCTTCATTACTCGGGATGTTGAGTCTCTTTGAGGGGGAAATAAGCATTCTATCCAATGGCTAATTTTACTGTCTGTTAAATAGAAAAATTCAAAGGCCAAGGGGAGTGTCTCCAAAAGATTTTTGTGAAAGTACATGACAAAACAAGTGAGTCTATATTTCTACTTCACTATCGCAAATAGGATAGTAAGATTCATCATCATTCATTGGGAGAAATCTTTTCAACAAGGTTTTTGTGGGTATAATGTTGCTCAGAATTTTCCAACAGAGAAGCTTATGTATATCATGTCTCTTGATTTTCCAAAGTTTTTTCCAAGTACTGGACTGCTCATGAAGAATGTTGGGATTCATAGTAATAGCTGCATAGGCAGATTTTACTGAGAATCTCCCTGAAGAATGATGCATCCATATGAGTTTATCATCCAAACTACGGAAATCAGTTTGAGAGAAAGGGATTTTCATATCTCAATCACAGAACCTTGATGGAACAGTGCTTGCAACAAAATAGTGTTCTATCTTCTAGGCTCTTCCATAGTAAGTTTAGAGACTGTTAGAGACAAATCCCTTTCAATAGAAGTAGGCATTGGAATGGGTTGGAATGTGGGCTGATTAGGTATCCAGGGGTCAGACTAAACTCTCATACTTATGCTACTATTAATCTGGAATCACACACTACTTTTGAGAAAATCCCATACTTTTGGATGCCTTTCCAAATCTATGAGTTAGAGGCATCTGAATGTGTTGCAAAAATATGAGAGTTTTTAAAGTTTTATCAGAAAAAGCAGTTTTCTAGATGGTATTAGTACCATTTATCATTTGCCAACCTAATTTGCACACGAGAGCTTTGTTGAAATCAGATGTCAATCTTAGACCAAGGTCCCCCTATAGATTTAGGCTTACATATTGACTTCTATGATTTATGAGTGAAATTATGAGATTTTTCAAGAGGAAATTTCCACCAAAATCTCAATAAGGCTTTATCAATATTCTTGGTGACTAATCTTGGAATTAAGAGGGTAGACATTACATAAGAGGGAATGGAAACTGGCTACTAATCGAATTAAGGTAGTTCTACCAGCCTAAGATAATAACTTAGCTTTTTAGCCTGCTAATTTCTAAAATATCTTTTCTTGGATCTCTTCAAAATGAATTTTTTTTAGAGGCTTTGAAAGAAAGTGGAAGGCCTAGATATTTTATTTTGAATGATGGTATTTTGAAATTAAATAAATCTTTCACCTCTCCTCTTTGTGGCAGTGTATTACTATTGAATTAAAGGAAGATTTACCAGAATGAACTTACTAGCCTCACCAGGATGAATATTTTTTCAGAAAATTCAAAAATTTTTGGGTATTTTGATTAAATGCTTTCCCAAAGAGTATGAGATCATCTACAAACAGAAGATGAGAGAGAAAGACCATTTCTACTTATCTTAATACCTTTGAGATAACCTAGATTTTCCTCTCTAGAGATGAGTCTAGTGTAAACTTCAGTTCGAAGAATGAAAAGGAAATGAGATAAAAGATCTCCTTATCTAAGTCCTCTAGAAGGATGGAAAAAGCTGCATGGATTCCCATTTATTATCATTGAGTAGAAAATAGTGGTGATGCATTTTTGATCCAATTAATCCAATTTCTATGGAACCCTAGGGTTGATATTATATTGATAACAAAGCGTCATTCCATAAAATTGAAAGCTTTTTCCATGTCTATTTTGATAGCCATGAGCCCCATATTCCCGTTTTTCTTCTTGAGGTGATAAAAGACCTCTTGAGTAAGAATAGTATTTTCCTGAATTGCTCTACCAGGAACAAAAGTTGTTTGGTGGGGTGAAATGATCCTAGGGAGAATTTGTTTGAGTATGTTTGCAAGGATCTTTGCTATGACTTTGTAGCAAAAATTTGAGAGACTAAAGGGCCAGTATTAATGCATAGTATTGGGCTTGTTGGTCCTTGGGATGAGAGCTATATGAGTATGCTTCAATTCCTTTAGGAGTTTCCCATTGATGAAAAAGTTTTTTATGGCATCATTGGAGTCATATTTTATGATATCCCAATAATGTTTATAAATCAAGCCTGTGAACCTATCAGGACTAGGAGCTTTTGTTGAGGGAGTTTGCTTTAAAGTGGATAAATTTCCTCATCAAATGGTATCTTAGAGAGAAAGTTATTATCCAAATCAGAAACTTTGTCAAGAAACAAATCTTACAATTCAGATTGAAAGATGGGGTTGGATGTTTAATATATTTCTTTGAAGTGCTTCAAAAAATTATTCTGGATGATAGTTTGATCAGTTTTCCAATGATTAGAAGTGATTTTCAAGCTCTTAATGGAATTTGATTGCCTTATGATGGTGGTTGGCATATGAAAGAATTTAGTGTTGAGGTCAATACTAGTCAACTATTGCAATCTAGATTTCTGTGGCCTCCATAGAATTTCTTCTCTCCTTAGTTGCTCATTGAGTTGTTCTTTGAGTTAGCTTCATTGTTCATCTCTTGATTGGTGTCATTGGATTGGATTTGAGAGAGCGCTTGAGTCAAATTTTTCAAAGAAGATTGGATATTGCCAAAGTGGTTTTTGTTTCAAGATTTTAGAGCTTTCTTGACATCTTTTAGTGTCTTTGAGAGAATGAAACCAAGGGTTCCCATAATAAAGGTATTTCATGCTTTTTGAACAACCATCTGACTAGTTGGATCCCTAATCCAAAATTCTTCAAATTTGAAGGAGTTTTTGTGGTGCTTTCTTACTAAAGTATCTAAAAAGATGGGAGAGTGACTAGAAGAACTAATGGGAAGATGCTGAAGAGTAGCATTTGGAAAAACATTCATCCATAAGGGATTCGCTACTCCTCTATCAAGCTTTTCTCTGATGTTCCTTTATCCCTACCTATTATTGGACTAGGTGAACTTAGGGCCATGGAATCTGATGTCAACCATGCCATTCACCTCCATGTATGCTCTAAGGCCATTACAATGCAAGGAACAAACAAAAAGCCTTCCTCCTAGTTTTTCCGATTGACTAAGCATAGAATTAACCAATACCTAAGATAGGGCCATTGAAATTGTTTGCAATTCTATTCAAATTTTTCCAACAATGCCACTTTTTTACTGTTCTGCACAGAGCATGAAACAAGATTTAGAAGCCAAGGGTTGTGATTAGGATCCAAGTACACAAACATAGTCATTACATTACCATATGTACGTCATATTTAACCACGATTTATGTCCATGAATCACAATACATGATAGTAAATCAAAAACAAAAATTAGTTTAAAAAAATAACTAAAATCTTCGAAATAGTCTAAAAAGAAAAATTGCAAAGGACTGGTTGCAGCTTACCTAATTCATGAGCGAATAAACAATAATTGTGATCTTTCTTTTGAGCCAAGAAAGCCAAGGTTTGCTTGTATGCACCTTTTCATCAAATCTACTCTAAAAAAATCACGGTTAGTTAAACTTTTTCTCAAGCCAAACTCTAGTCTTCCTCTTGCAAATTGTTAATATTATCTCCAATTTTATAGCCGATTGGGCTTTATAACCATTGACTAAACCTGAGGCTGACTCTCACCAAACACCAAAAGCCAACACAACAAATCCCATAGATGGAGCTCTATAAAATGCCTCAAACTGCATGGAAGCTCTGCATTACATCAACTTAGAGACACAGACAACAATGAAGAAACAAAGCCAAGTTGTGGTGTTTGGGATGTGGGCCAGCTCCTACTGCAAGAGAGTTGAGATAGCCCTTGCACTCAAGGGCATACCTTATGAGTATGTAGAGGAAGATTTGGCAAATAAGAGTGAGTCGCTTCTGCACCACAATCCTGTTCACAAGAAAGTACCTGTCCTTGTTCATAATGGGAAATCCATTGCCGAGTCACTTGTTATTCTCGAGTACATCGATGATTGCTGGAAACATGGACCAAAACTACTGCCAGAGGATCCTTACCTAAGGGCCAAACTTCGCTTTTGGGCCAACTTCTATGATCAGAAGGTAGGTATATCATAATACGAGAAATGTTGTTTTTTATTTGAAATTTTACCATTTCCAATTATACTTGTAGATATTTCAAATTATAAATGCCTTTCTATTTAAACGGTTAACTTATTAAACCACTTGAAACGTGCCAGATCACAAATTTGTTCAAATTTGTGATCCCTCCCTCTCTGTGGTTCTATGAATAAACGCTAATGAATTTCTTATATTTACCAGTTGAAGGCAATTACCACACAGATCATCATGTCAAGAGGCGAAGAGAGAGAACGAGCAATCAAAGATTTCGGCGAGGTGCTTAAGGTGTTTGAGGATGGAGTCAAAAAGGATTTTCCTGCAGAATTTCCTTGTTTTGACGGCAAGAACTTGGGATTTCTCGATGTTGTTGTGGGCACGAGTGCTTGCAACTACGAAGCTTTTCAAGAAGTGGTAGCAGTGATTTTCAGCCCTGAAACGAACCCAACATTTTGGTCGTGGGTAACTGCTCTAAAGAACCATCCATTGATGAAACAGATGCTCCCACCTCATGATAAGCTGGTCGCCAAGATGACACAAAAGTATTTCCAGTCTGCTTGAGTTTCATCTGTGGATTCATGTTGTTTGATACTATCGACTAATAGCTGTATAAATAAAGTCGAGTGGATTGATTTGTTTTGTTTTCTTATCTTTTTCTCAGAAAGAATGGAGTATGTATTACAAACAAAAATGCTTCATTATATTGTAGGTTATATAGTTGATGTGTTAGAATCAATTAGTTTTTTAATTAAGAATCTGAGAAAAAATTTCTATAATTATTTATGAGCAATAATACGTACACAGCTTTTTTTTTTTTTTTTTTTTACAACTTTCTATCAAATTTAAAAGGTTAGTATTTTTGGTGGCATTATCCCATTGGTTGTATAGTAGCAGTAGTGTGTGAATATATATATCTCATTGTTCTTCCCATTAAGAGTATAAGTATATCTATTTATTAATTTCTCTAAGCAACATTCTTCAAAAAAAATTGAGAAACAATCACTTTTCACTCTATATAAACTGTCATCTTAAATGTATTTATAATTATCTTACAAATACAGTATTTGTAATTATGTACAGTTGTATACATAATGATAAAGTCACCATCCCCAGCATTTTAAATGACATCAAGGAGCCTTTCTGTCCTGTCTGTCTATTGGAAGAAGAGAATGTTATGCATGCCATACGGAACTGCCCTGCTTCACAGGATGTATGGCACCAGTGCTCTAAAAAACTTCAGCAACTTTCATCCCCTAAACCTACCATCAAGACCTTCATCTTAGAACTATATGCAACAGGGGGTAAGGAACTGGTCAAAGAGTTTGCTGTGGTGGCAAGAAGAGTTTGGATGAGGAGAAACCACTTAATTTTCCAGCAAGAGTTCAGGTGCCCCAACTCAGTAGCAAAACTGGCTAAAGGATAATCTTCTTGAGTTGAGAACTGGCCCAACAGGTGATCCTGATCAACCTAGATCTTTGCAGCCTGTGATCCCTACATGGAACCCACCTCCTACAAACGTTTACAAACTCAACTGAGACGCTGTTATTGATAAGACTCAGTGCGAGATTGGGATAGGCTTAATCATCAGGGACTGGAATGGGAGGGTAGTGGCAACCTCAAGGCAATACAGACCCCTTTACCTTGACCCTCTATTGGCAGAGGCTGTTGGAGCTATGGAAGCATCTTGCTTTGGTTTACAGATGGGAATCAAAAGGATCATCCTAGAAGGCGACTCGAAGGCAGTCATCTCAGCTATTAATAGTAGGAAGGAGAATTGGTCAGCAACAGGTATGCTTATAGAAGATGTAAAGATCCAGTTGAGTCTCTATGATGATTGGTCAGCTACAAATGTAAGGAGGGAAGGCAACCAAGCTGCTCATAAGCTTGCTAGGGATGCACTGTTACATTCCACTTCTTCTGTTGATAGAGGAAATATTCCCCTTTGTATTCTTGACTATTGTTGAGTTTCTATAAATGGAATTCTCTTTTAAAAAAAAAAAATAAATAAATGACATCAAGGAGGTTCATCAACGCAAGCTTTCATAAGCAATGCCACTGGGGAATTTCCCCGAGGAAGATAATATGAACTTAGACAGTAGACTTGGAGGAAACCAGCAAAAATTGCATGCTGGCATTTGGATTAAAGATTGTGGCATGTCATGGAGGAAGTCATCAGGTTGAGGTGATTGAAAACCATGAATTGTAAATAAGAAGTAAGTGTATGAAACATCTGCGCCGGACATTAAGAGTAGCAAACTAATATGAGATCACATTGTAACAAACAAAATCTTAGAATAGTGGATTTGTCAACAAAATGGGAGTACTTGCATTAAACCAAGCAAAGAAAAATGCAAAAGATCCAAATCAGAAAACCTCAAATTACTTCTCCATAGTTCGCCACTCTGCCACAGCCAAAATTATGCTAAAGCTGCTTGAAACACGCTAAACTTTATATCTTAACTCTTTGAGACTTGCTTTTCTTTTGCCTTCTGAATCTTCAATACCTTCTTCACAATCTTTTGCTCTTCCACTAAAAAGGCTAGAATGATCCTACAAAAGATTTGGGAAAAAAAAAAAGGATATACTCCGTCACAACTTTTAGGATGCTCAGTTTTAAACCATCATGCAAACCCAAGAAAAGGGTGAGAGAGGGTTGATTGGGTGACACATGAAAACAAATGGCAAAAACATATCAAACTAACAGTCTAAACTTCAATGTATCCTGACATAAGGCAAATCTTAGCATTCCCACACATCATTGGGTGACACATGAAAACAAATGGCGAAAAGGATAGTAGTCACTAGAGATAGATGGGATGTTACACAATTTGCCAGTCCCAAGCCCAAAGATAATGCTGGAACAGGTAAACCTCAAAACTACCGAATCCAATGATATGATTTTGGTTTGGTACTGCATTCAGATACCAAAAATAGGAAATGAGTGGAACGCATACCCTGTTGTCTCTTCTGTCTATATAAGAGAGATAAGAGCAGAATTCTCCATAAAATTCTATGAGGTTTATATGTTTCCAGTTTGGACTCGTCCTATTCAGATGTTTACATGAGATTGACACCTTATATCAAAAGATAAAAACAGCTTAAATATCATATATTTTTGCCAGATTCATATATTTTTGCCATTTGCATAATCGTGCACTTCTTTTATCTCTGTTTTTGCCTTTTAGTTGTCATATTAAATTATTGGCATTGAATAAATTCTTCGCCTTTAACTCTTCTGAGGACTTTCCACAGGTAGTTCAATTGATTTTAAGACCAAATCTTTCTCGGTCTGGGAAGATGGATTTTGCCAAAGGCTGCGACAAGAGGACTGCCTTCAAGTGTTTCTGCCAAGGGCTGCAACCATCGAAGGTTTATTGTTATCTCCAAGTGGTAGTTTTTCTTATAAAGTGTTTCTATTTGAATATTCTCATTAGTGCCAGAGCAATAAACAAAGCTCTTGGGTTCTCATTTAAAGTTTTTCTTGTAAACATGTTAGCACAATTTTATATATTTGTTTTGAAATTGTTATGAGTGTGAATTTAGATCTTCAGGGTTCATATATATTTTTTGAACTTTTATTATACTATTTCTTTCAATTTTGCTTGTTCTCAGTATCATTTTCTTGCTTTTAAATTTTTTGTTTGTGGACTCTTTAAACTTTTTCCATGAATAGTAACTCGTGGAAAATACCTTTTTTTTATTTTTTTTATTTTACAGAAGTGGTTATTTTTCGCGATAAGACTTCTTGTAAAAATGTATTTCTTTCTGACGAAATGTTTTGCTGGAACTATCATTTGCCACGAAACAATTTTGTGGAAATACCACTATCTCTACAGTACTCCCTGTCCGCTTTTCTACATTTCTCGACCAACAACGTCTCACTACCCTTTGGTACATGAGTTGTACGTATGCGTTGCATGCCGTCGCTGTGCATGATCAGTATGATGCTTAATTTCCCCAATATTTGCAATTGAGTACATGCATACTCGTTTGAGTTAATTAAAGATTTTGAAGGTCCTATTCTTTGACGGGCCTTTTCCAAGTTCAGAACATATATATATATATATATATATATCAAAGGCGCTCTAGCTTGTCTCTTCCTTATATTAATCGAGTCATAATTCAGATCTAGTCATGTGATCTTGCTTCACGATAGAGTATGTTTAATTTGCCTTTACTACTATATATATTACCAAGATTCAGGCCGGTCTTTCCAGGTTAAGGCTCTAACATATTGGTTTGGTTTGGTTTGGTAGATGAGATGGATGAGATGATCATTGGTTTTTTGGTATATGAGATGATATGACATCTCATATAATTATTACAATTTTTTCAAACTTTTACATAACAAAAATTATATTAAAAAATTATATTCTAACAATATTTTATTCAATTTTTAACTTTTAGATCATCATATCATCTTATCTCATCTAATTACTATCCAAACAAGCTATTAATTTTTTTCTCTTTACTATTTATTTTACTTATTCAAAGGATATTTTTGAAATTCAAGTTGGCCTCTCACATGTAGTAATTAGATAGGCTGGTTTAATATAGAAACGTAATTCACATTCTTTCATCGTCTGTTAGTATAAAATATAATTGAAAAAGAGTACTCAATATAATAGAAACGTATTTAATTTTTTATTTTTTTACTTTTTCATCAATTGCTAAATAAGATAGCGAAAGAATAATAATTAAAAGAGTACTTTTATATCATAAAAAAATTACATAAAAATAATTTTATAAATTGACATAATTTTATCTGAACCGTTAAATTTATTTTATAATAAAAGTAATTTTATACTCTGACAAATCATATTAAACCACATTAGTTTGTGAGGTTATTTTTATAAAATTTATTTGTAATTAGAGTATTTTTATAATTAAAATGATTATAAATAATATTATTTTTAACTACTTTAATACGTAGAGCCTTTGTTTTATGTCAAGAAGGCCATTAATATTGTATATTGATCTCAGTGTAAGCCCACTCTGAGACAACGTAATTTGAGTTGGCCCAAAGTAATGAGTGGATAAACAATCACTTTGACCTTTCTTTTGACCCAAGAAAACGAAGCTTTGCTTCAGTAGTTTTTCGTGAGAAGTACTTTAAAAATGTAAATTTCCTGGATGTCAAATTGGGATCAAAACCTTATCTGATATAGAGAAGTTTATGGAGTGCAAGAGACCTAATTAAGGAGGGTTTAAGGTGGAGGGTAGCAGATGGAAATAAGATAAAAATCTGGGGCCATAAATGGTTGAATACCACCTTATCATTCTCAAGGTTGCCATATAGTACTGACCTTAGAGAAGATTCAAAAGTTGCTGAACTACTTTCTGATGATAGGAAGGAATGGAAGGAAGACTTGATCAATGCTGTCTTTTACAAAGAAGATGCAGAACAGATACTGAGTATCCCACTTAGAAGAGGTTGGTTTGAAGACAAGGCAATGTGGGGACCTGCAAAGAAAGGGGTGTTCACTGTTAGAAGTGCATATTTCTTGCATCTTGATATGAAAAGAAGAGGGGAATCCTCTAGAGAAGATCAGGTGGATAACAGGTGGAAGAGCATATGGAATTTAGAAGTATCTAATGCGGTCAAGATTTTTATGTGGAGGGCAGTAAATGAGCTACTGCCTACCAAGAGGAATCTGTTTTTGAGAAAAATTGTTGAGAACCCCCTTTATCCAATATGCAACAGAGAAGAAGAATCCGTTATACATACCATTTGGGAATGTTTAGCAGCAAACGATGTTTGGCAAACACTTTGAGTGGAGTACAATAGTGGAAGAGGGAGTGTGATGATTTGTTGATGTTATGGGAAAAGATGATGGAAGTTTTTGAAAAACCTAAACTGGAGGAGATAGCTGTTATATTTAGAAAGATCTAGCTGAGAAAAAACACTTTTGTTTTTTAGAATAGACTCACATGCCCAAGAAGACTGTTTAACTTAGCTTCTGAAACCTTGGAGGATTTCAAGCAAGAAAACAGAAAGGAATTCATTGAAGCACAGTAGGCCATAGTGCCTGTTAACAAGACTAGATGGACTTGACCTGTAGCAGAATTTGTGAAGGTAAATTGGGATGCCTCCATAGACTTGAAGAGGAGGAGAATGAGAATGGGGATGATCGTCAGAAATGAGGATGGAGAAGCAATGGTTGCTGCCTGTGATTGCAGAAGGAATGTGCAGTCCCCTGAAGTGGCAGAAAGCAAAGCTCAATGGAAGGCAATACAGATCTGCAGTGAGCTCAACATAGAGAGAGCTATCTTTGAAGGTGATGCAAAGACAGTCATCTTGGCAGTGAATAGTGAAGAAGAAAACATGTCTCTCATTGGTCCTTTGATTGATGATATTAGAAATGTATTTAAGCATAGGAAGGACTGATTTTTACAGTTTGATTATAGGGAAACAAATTTTGTTGCACACAATTTGGCAAAGGCTGCCTTACACTTAGATCAGGAACAAGTTTGGATAGAAGAAATTCCAGACTTCATTGTTAGTAGTCTGGAAAAGGATAGAAGATGTAGACATGAATGATCATATATGAAATACTGAGGTTTCATTTCAAAAAAAAAGAAAGAAAGAAAAGAAAACGAAGCTTTGCTGGTTTACACCTTTTCATCGAATGTTTGGGGATGAGATAAGACGAAAAATTTGTAAATAATAATGAATTAGTTTGAGTTATGATGTTTTATGGAGTTTTGTTAAAAAAAAGATAAAAATTGAATAAAAATATTATAAAATTTAAATAATGTTATAATATTATTTCAGGATGGACAGCACAGTTTGCACTCTAGAAATCTTTTAACTGTGTTTATTTAAAAAAAAAAAATTATATTCATCATCTCCACAAACTACACATTATACTATTTTTTTTATTTTATCAAATATGTGATATATAGATGATAAGTAGAAGAATTTAATTAATTTAAGAGGAATAAAAAAATTAAAATAATAGTAATAATAAATGTGGTGTATAATGTGTAGAAATTATAAATATCAAAGTTCTTTAAAAAGAATGTAGAAAGGTCAGACAATACTGGATTGGATTATAGAAAGCAGTGACGGGAAATTGGGGAAGAGTAGTACTACAACCAAAGAGGGTAGCACGAGACGGTTCCGTGAGATTGGGGAAATGAAGGCGATCGTTTAGATAGTGCAAGTATTTTATTTCATCTCATTATTATAATTTTTTTAAATTTTCATATAAAATATAATAAAAAATTTAACTTTTTCAAATATAAAAACAATAATAATATTAAAAAATAATATATTAATAATATTTTATTTTATTTTTAATTTTATATGAAAGTATCTCATTTTATTTCAGTATACAAACGAATCTAAAAAGCAAGGCAGCATATGCCGTTGATTTCAGACTAGAAACTAGAAAGCTACCAAGGATGTTGCGTGTGAGGTTGGGTTGGACCGAGTTAAACTTCTTCTCCAAGCTAAAATCTAGTCTTCCTCTTACAAATTGTTAATATTATCTCCAATATTATAATCAAGAGGACTTTATGACCATTGACTAAACCAGAGGATGACTCTGATCACCAAACACCAAAAGCCAAAGCAAGAAATCTCACAGATGGAGCTGATCTATAAATGCCTCAAACTGTATGGCAGCTAGATATGCATTACACCAACTTAGAGATAGAGACAACAATGGAGAAACAAAATGAGGTTGTGTTGTTTGGGACATGGGCCAGCGGCTACTCCAAGAGAGTTGAGATAGCCCTTGCACTCAAGGGCATACCTTATGAGTATGTAGAGGAAGATCTGACGAACAAGAGTGAGTCGCTTTTGTACCACAATCCTGTTCACAAGAAAGTACCTGTTCTTGTTCATAATGGGAAATCCATTGCCGAGTCACTTGTTATTCTTGAGTAGATCGATGATTGCTGGAAACAGGCACCAAAACTACTGCCAGAGGATCCTTACCTGAGGGCCAAACTTCGCTTTTGGGCCAACTTCTACGATCAAAAGGTGGGTATATCATAACAAGAGAAATGTTGTCTTATCTTAAATTTTTACAATTTCCAATTATACTGGTAGATATGACAGATTTTAATTGGTTTTCTATTTAAACAATTACCTTATTAAACCACTTGAAACGTGTCATATCACCATGTGTGACCAAAGATAATAAAATCTAAGACGAAGAATATAGTATTACTATAGCTTAAGCTATTGATTTGTCACAATTTGTGATCCCTCCCTCTATGTGGCTCTATGAATAAACGCTAATGACTTTCTTATATTTAGCAGTTTATGGCAAGTATGTTACAGATCGTCATGTCAAGAGTCGAAGAGAGAGAACGAGCAATCAAAGATTTCAGCGAGGTGCTTAAGGTGTTTGAGGATGGAGTCAAAAAGGATTTTCCTGCAGAATTTTTTGACGGCAAGAACTTGGGATTTCTGGACATTGTTGTGGGCGTGATGGCTTGCAACTACGAAGCTTTTCATGAAGTGGTAGCAGTGGTTTTTAGCCCTGAGACGAACTGTAACAACTCGATCCTAAGTTTAGACTATAAAATAAGTTTTATTATTATTCTATCTAAGATTCCTAAACCATACCAACTCAGTTATGATCGGTTTCTCAAGCCTTGCACGTCTCTCTCCGTTAGTCACACATGCACGCACGTACGCCTCTCTTCTCCTTAGTTTTAGGGTTCTGTTTTATCACATAGTTACACGTTAACCTCACAGATCACGCACGTTTTCAGGATAGACGTATTTATATTCAACCTAGAGCTAGGGTTGCCGCGGCAGCCCCATGGTTTCACAACAAACCACACGGACGCCACTCAGTGAGACGCAGCAAGCACCATCCATGC
>QEOT01001554.1:39620-56300 GCA_003123785.1 Pterocarya stenoptera
CTTTTATGCCCTTTTTAACCTAATGTCTTGAAGAATTGTTTTAAAGAATAATTACATTTTACTTAATTAGTATATGTTAAGTATGAATATTATCACTTCATTTTATTTGAAGTCGAATTTAATATTTCCAGTTGAGTTGTGTTTGATTTCATTAAATAAATATATTAATCATAAGTTTTTGTTATAAGAAAGTGTTTAAAGGATTTGAAATATATTTTAAAGTATTGTATTGAGCTTAATAATTTAGTTAATATTACCTTGCCTATTTAAATAGAATTTAATAAAATTATTATGTTATAATTTAAATAGAAATTAAGAAATATATTAAGAATACTTAATTGATATTATTATTTCTTGTTTAATTATGTTAATTATAAGAAAGGAAACCTATTTCAAGAATTGAAGTTTTTATGGCTTATTTCTGATAGAATTGATTTATATCTCAAAGTATTATACTAAGTTATAATTTTGAAAGTAAGAATATGCTATTAGTGTTATAATATGTTATTAGTATTTTAAGTAATTTAAAGATATAAGAATTTATTGATTTTATGGTGTTAAGCAAGAGGTTTATTTGACTATTTTCTAGATTAGGAATTTAATTAAGTAGGTAATTAGTACGTGTTATTCTAGACAGATTTAGTGATGTTTAATATTATGTATAGGTGACGAGTTACGACTTGAGATTCAAGAAGAAGCGCAGCAAAGTAAGTTATTTGATCACAAATTAGAATCATCACAGATCAGCTTATATATAAGTATTATTTCAAGCCAGTTCATTGATAGCCAATTTTATGTATCACTCATGTCATATGCAAACATGTCATTCAACATAACACACGATCAGTTCATTCCGCATCATGTTCAGATTTAGAAATTATAATTATATATGTATTATGTCATGCATCTCATGGTCATAAGACACATAAACTATCTTAAGTTCCAGTGCAAGATAAATCAGTTCAGCTAATCAGTTGGCCATTCAGATGCATGGTACCAATGCAGATCAGATCAGGGTGGTGTGCAAGCCACGAACTCAGTCGTGGTCTACCATAGTATGCTAGAATACTATCAGCGGCTCCCCTCGTGGCCACGGGACGTGGGGCCGGTGCACAACCTCGCACACAGGGTTAAGTGTGTTGGCCAGTCAGTTCAGTCAGTTAAATCAGAACAGTCAGTTAAGTCAGATCAGTCAGTTAAATCAGATGAATCAGTCATACATAGCATAAGCATTAGCATGATCAGTCATTTTAATTTAAGTTCTCAGCATGAAAGTTCTTATGAAAATATTATGTTTATTACGTTTACGTTGTGATGGATTTCTTACTGAGTCATCGACTCATTTTAGTTTGTTTTCATGTTTTTAACCACCCAGGTGAAGATGATGATTACGAGCAGGCAGACCAGGAGTAGAAGGAGCATGTTATTTTAGTCCAGACCTTTTAGAATGAAATTTATTTTAGTGCTTTCATGACATGGCTTTTATTCAGTTTATTCATTTAAGTTTTTGAAGGCAATGTTTTCAGACAAAGTTTTATGAAATAAATCCTAAATTGTTTTTATTTAATATGAGATCTCTTGCCGGGTTTTCTTTTTATGAAAAACACGTGACATCTCTAACCTACGGGAAGGGGGTGTTACACGAACCCAACATATTGGTCGTGGGTGACTGCTCTAAAGAAGCAGCCGTTGATGAAAGAGATGCTCCCACCTCATGACAAGCTGGTTGCCCTGATGAGACAAAAGTTCTCCCTGTCTGCTTGAGTTTGATGCTTGTGCTGCCTTTCAGAGATCTTATTGAATAAACCAAGATTTGTGTTCTTTGGTACTATCGACTAACGGCCTATAAATAAAGTCGTTTCGATTGGCTTGCGTATTTGATGCTAAAAACGTAATGCTAAATATAGTTTTAGAGTGTGTAAGTTCTGCACTCTCTTTGAAATAAAGTCAAGTCTATTATTAAAAAGATAATTTTTTCAGGCAAGTTTCAAATTTATCTACTTTTTTTCAAATGGAGTTTAAAGTTAAAAATATTATTTCTCGGGTAATGCTATGTACAATTCTGGAGTGTGCAATCCCCATGTGCTCCCTTTGAAAAAAAGTGAAGCCCACAATTAAAAAAATAAATTTTTTATGTAGATTCCAGATTTATTTATTTTTTTCAAATGAAATACATAGTAACTGCACGTTCCAAAACTGTACATATCATTTTTATTATTTTTCGTATTAATTTCTCTAAGCAACATTCTTTGAAAAAAATTGAGAAACAATCACTTTTCACTCTATATAAACTGTCATCTTATATGCATTTATAATCATCTTACAAATACAGTATTTGTAATTATGTACAACTGTATACATAATGATAAAATCACCATCCCCAGCATTTTAAATGACATCAATGAGGTTCATCAAGGCAAGCTTTCATAAGCAATGCCACTGGGGAATTCCCCGAGGAAGATAAATATGAAGAATAAAACTAGTCCCACCTAAGATGGATCCCGATTAAAGAAATGATGTTGTGAATTTTTTTTTTTTTTCAAATGTTTAAAGATATGAAAAAAATGAATAAAAAAAATAAAATAAAAAAATAAAAAAGACCCATTGGTCTTGTCGGGAGCCATTCTCGTGCTACACCCTCGGCTCAAATATGACCTTCGACAGTAGACTTGGAGGAAAGTTAACCAGCAAACATAGCATGCTGGCGTTTGGATTAAAGATTGTGGCATGTCATGGAGGAAGTCATCAGGTTGAGGTGATTGAAAACCATGAATTGTAAATAAGAAGTGTGTGTATGAAACATCGGACATTAAGAGTAGAAAACTAATATGAGATCACATTGTAACAAACAAAATCTTAGAATAGTGGATTTGTCGACAAAATGGTGAGTACTTGCATTAAACCAACAAAAGAAAAATGCAAAAGATCCAAATCAGAAAACCTCAAATTACTTCTACATAGTTCGCCACTCTGCCATAGCCAAAATTATGCTAAAGCTGCTTGAAACACGCTAAACTTTACATCTCAACTCTTTGAGACTTGCTTTTCTTTCGCCTTCTGAATCTTCAATACCTTCTTCACAATTTTTTGCTCTTCCACCAAAAAGGCTCGGATGATCCTACAAAAGATTTGGAAAAAAAATAGGATATACTCCGTCACAACTTTTAGGATGCTCATTCTAAACAACCATCATGCAAACCAAAGAAAAGGGTGAGAGAGGGTTGATTCAAGGGTCTAATAAGAACAAACCTTTCTCTGACAGCACCTCCAGACAGTACCCCACCATAAGCTCTGTTAACAGTCCTCCGGTTCCTAGATAACCTAGACCTCTTATATTCAGCAGGTCTCAAATGAGGAATCTGCAATCACAGCCAACATTTGTATCATAGCTGAAAGTAAACTAATAATTTAGGAGGATACGACATGAAGTATCACACATTATAATTGCAATATAACAACTTCAATCAATAATATTTCCAAAAAAAGAATCTTGCTTGCGTATTGAATTTTGAAGTTATCAAACTAACATTCTAAACTTCAATGTATCCTGACATAAGGCAAATCTTAAAATTCCCACTCATCATTGGGTGACACATGAAAACAAATGGCAAAAAGGATAGTAGTCACTAGAGATAGATGGGATGCTACACAATTTGCCAGTCCCTAGCCCAAAGATAATGCTGGAACAGGTAAACCTCAAAACGACCGAATCCAATGATATGATTCTGGTTTGGTACTGCATTCAGATACCAAAAATAGGAAATGAGTGGAACGCATACCCTGTTGTCTCTTCTGTCTATATAAGAGAGATAAGAGCAGAATTCTCCATAAAATTCTATGAGGTTTATATGTTTCCAGTTTGGACTTGTCCTATTCAGATGTTTACATGAGATTGACACTTTATATATAAAAAAAAAAAAACAGCTCAAATATCAGGCCATTAAAAGCTGAAAGTCCTAATCTTCACAAATGTCTCATCATTATTGTGAAGAGAAATCAACAAAGTTGCTATATCAAGGGCTCCTCAGTGCTCAATAACATTTTTACGTATAAGAAAAAGTTTCCATAACTTTAAAAAAATGTTTAATTGCATATGTAGACTCATACCACAGCACACAAACACCACCAGCATTTCAAATTTATTTTTCCTAGATAGTTATTTAAAAAGTCAAATTTCCTTCAAAAGAATAGCAGCTTTTGCGGACTGCTGCCATCGGACATTGTTGAATGAACATGAAATGTACCTTCTTTCAACATTTGAAGGGCCTTTTCCCCCAAGTTAACTCTTAAAACAACTACAGAAAGAAAAAGGTAAGCAAACTTTTGAGTAACACGTGTACAAGGTCAATTATACTTTCTTCTTAAAAAATATGAAAAACTGATTGAAGAGTAACAAATGAACCTTTAGCAAGGTCCTATGAAGTTCTAGACTATTTAGTCTCTTGATCTTTGTTCATATGTTTATTGACCTATATTCAGCTATATCAATTTATGGCACTGACATAGAACAACAGTGACAAAGAGACTTGCACAAATGTCAATGCCTGCCATGCAGAAGAAATCTGTAGGTCTTAACTAATCAGGTGAGCAAACTCGAGATATCCATGCATATATCTCCACTTGTTCTAGCCTCTAGCCAATCATCTCTACTTTGCACACCACGTTCAAAGTATACTAGTGTTTCTTTGCAAAACAAAATGTCCACACATGCTTGAGAGGCAGATCAAAAGCGAGATTAATTTGGCCCAATGTTAGATCTGTTTGGCAAAAAGACCATTTTCAATCCCCATCATACTAATACACACCCACATGATAACAATATGTCACGTAATCATGCTGGAACTTAATATCTACAATCCAACCTACCATATCAATCAGAGTTCTATTATTTTCATGTTCAACAGCAAGATCAATCATGCTGAGACTTGCTATCTACAATCTTCTATCATTTGAAAATGAGATCAATCAGTGATCTATCATTTTCATGTTCAACAGCAAGACCAGTCAGTTCATTGTTTTCACACATTTCTTTGATGAGTAAGATATAACTGCTTTCACACATTACAGCAGCTTTACGCAGATTTCACCAAAGAAAGGCTTTATATTTGGACATAAAATGATATCAAAGCGGCACCAGCTCCACGCAAAGATTAATATAGAAAATGATACGTTCAGATCTCAACATTTATAAAAGCTTAAAAAATGAGAACCCATTGAAGAAACTAGAAGTAGAGCAATACCCCTTGGATTCTCTTTCCAGTGACGGGACACTTAGGGCCACTCGCCCTCTTCTTAGTGCTCTGGTACACTAGTTTGCCTCCTAATACAACCAAAAAACTAACAAATAATCAAAATCTCAAACCAATTGCCTCGCCCATACACCACAGAATAAATACACCGTTTGCATAACCCAATACTGCATAGATAAATACAAAGAAACAACTAAGGAAGAAACAGAGATTCAATGGTTCACCAGGGGTTTTGACGACACGGTGCTGGTTGGATTTGGTAGCATAGCTGTGTCGCGTGCGATACGTGAGACGCTGAACCATCTTTTACAAGTTCCGGGCTCTCTCTCTCTCTCTCTCTACACCAGGGTTTTGGGCGATAGCAGAGGAGGAGCCGGCGTGAATGAGATAGAGAAGAGTATATCGAGGGTTTCGACTGTTTATGCCCTAGATCAAACGGCTCCAAGTAGATCTTGACTGGCGTCCTTTGTCTTTGTTTCTCGCCTGGGTTTGACGGCCGAGATTCGGACCCATGGATGATACTGTCCTAATTCGGCCCGCTTCACCATATCAATTTGCATAGTTAGCTAATCAAAATGGATCGAAGTTTCGAATTCGATAAGAACCGATTCAAACAATCGACTATTCACTCAATTGAATTAAGTAAATCATGATAATTTTAAATTGGTTATTTTAATATTAATAAAAAATATTAAAATTTATGTATAATATAATTTAAATATTTAATATCATGAATAGAAAAAAAAAAAGATATAAATTTAATGACTAGTTTCAATAAAAATATGGTATGAATCAAATTAGTTTTAATAAACATGTAATTTATGAATTTAACCTCAATTGCCAACATTATTTTACCTCATATATTAAGAAGATAAAAAACCATTAAGTTATAAGTAAGAAAATGTAGTATATCCTCCACAATCATAAATTTAGTACAAAATGCTCATTCATCACCTAATTTTGTTTTCAACTTAAAAAAAATGAACCCTCCTCTTTTTTGCCATCCCACATGCCTTGGGCAACATGGAGAGCATATATGTTACCTTAACCCATAACTTAATTTATAGGATTAAATATTAAAATAGTATCATTGGTTATCTTTAGGCAAATTAATTTTTATATTCATAATTCTAAACCTTTTACTCCTTTTTTAATTATTCTATATATATATATACACGGTTAAAAACATATTAAGGTTACGTTTGGATAGTGAATTTAGATGAGTTGATATAAAAGTTAAAAGTTGAATAAAATATTGTTATAATATTAATTTTTAATATTATTATTATTTTGATATTTGAAAAAATTGAATTATTTATTGTATTTATGTGAAAATTTATGAAAGTTATAACGATGAGATGAGGTGGATTGGGTTGAGAGCCCCTCTCAATCCAAACCAAGCCTAACTAATACATCAATATCAATAAATTGTGCCCCATGTTGTCTAAGAAACTAAAATTAAAAGATAACTTAAGATATTAAGGGTCTGTTTGGATATTAAGAATATCTCAGAACATCTGTAAATAATAATGAAATAATTTATTAATAGTAATGAAATAGTTTCAGTTAAGATATTTTATTAAGTTTTGAGAAAAAAGATAAAAAGTTGAATATAAATATCATAAATTTAAAAATTTGTTTGAATATAGTTTTTTAATTTTTTTTTTTGAAATTTAAAAAAATTGTATTATTTTTTGTATTTTATTTGAAAGTTTTAAAAAAATATAATGATTAAATAAAAAAGTTAAAAATTAAAAAGTGTTAGAGTGATATTTAGAAATAAACTATTTGAGAATATCTTAAAATACCTAAAAACAACTAGTTGCACCACACAATCATACTGAGAGAGATGTCTGGTCACATCTAGGCAACAATGCCTAGGTCGCGCGACCAATGTTGTGCATAGGGGTGTAAAAATTAACAGAAAAATTAGAAAATTGAACTGAACCGGTAGAACTGGTCCAGTTTTGGACCTGTCCGGTCCAGGACCAGGGACCGGTTCCCTTAGTTCAAAAACTGGCTGGTACCGAAGTCGAAAACTGGCCGGTACCAGTCCGATTCTGTTTCTATGCTTTTTAGGATCATATTATATATTTTAAATTAATTTTTTTAATATTATATATAATATTTATATATAATAATATAAATTATAATTATATATAATATAATGTTATTATAATTTATAACATAACATTTTAATCTTAAACATGAAAATTTATTTGATCATATGCTTTAAACATAAAATATATATTAATAATATTTTATTTTATAGCCTAATAAATTCTCAACATATTCCTTTTGATATATACATAATACATTAGTAATACTAATATACATTAGCATATTAATTAAATTTCTCTTTAATTAATTAGTATACTAATATATATTAGTATATTAATTACATTTTATGCCCTAATACTAATACTATTAAAATCATAAAACCGGATCGAAACTGGTAAATGTATCGATTTAAGAGGATAATCGGTGCGTAATCGATTTTTGAAAATACAAAATCGGTGCATACCGATTCAATCCTAAATTTTATACAATTTGGTTAGACCAATTACACCCTTAACTGTGCATCCTGGATCACACAATTTAGGCAGCGGCACCTAAATTTCCTAGCACTTTGGTCACCTAATGCCCAGGACACCTGGGTCATGTGACCCAAGCAACCTTCTTTGGTCCTCCCTCCTTGGCAATTGGCAGTGCCCAGGTGAAATTCAGGCATATTCTTGGAAGGATAGGTATGCAAATGATCGAGCCAAGTCGAATTAGAACAAGGATGCTTGAGCTTGATTAACATGTTTACTCGTTTGAATTCGGTTCAAATTCAAATATTCTTGTTCAAACTCGACTTGATAACTATTAATGTTGTTTGAATTTGGCCCGACCTTTAACTCGATTTTTTTTTTTTTGAATTTTTTAATCTTATCTTTTGATTAATAAAGAATTTAAATGTTACAAAATAATTTGATTCAAAATTCTTATGATATAACTTTTTATATAAAAAAAAAAAAAAAAAAAAAAAAAAAAAAAAAACTTATAGTGATAAACTAAAAAAATAATACATAAGATAAATGTAATAAACTACACTATTTAATACATATAGATAATATAATAAATCAATAGTCATAGTTGTATGGTATATTATTATACAAATTATCCTAGCACATTTTGGGAACATAATATATATATTAAATAAGGTAAATTATAAATAAATTAATAATATATATTAAATATATAAGAGATAACTAAATTATAATAAATATAACACATACATATATAAAACATATTATGAGCTTCAAAATGAGCTCAAACGTGTCAAGTCGAGCTTATACAAATTTTGTTCACAAGTCTAAATCGAGTAGAACTGAGTTTATACGAGTTTTGCTCGTTTAATATTCGAACATATATTAATGTTTACGCATATCTCATTTATCAAATGAATTGAGTTTGAACTAAGTATACACGAGCCAAGCTCAAACTACAAGCTATTAGGTTCATTTACAGCCCTATGCATGGTTGTGCTCGCAACCTACGTAGTACGTCATATGAGATGAGAAATTGCAACCTATATCTAAATTAAGAGATTAAGGATGACGTTGGAAGTGCACCAAGTCTCCATCAAAAAGCTAGGAGCAAAAGACAAAAAAAAAATCCAGGTATTTGATAGAGCTTCCCCAGTGATCCGCAGTACAGAGTGTGTTTACATTATAATATCTTTTGCATGTAACCCAATGCTATATACTTGCTTTATCTGTTTGTACAAATCCGTGGCCAACTTGCATCTACACTGGCCTCACTGCTCGAAACAAGTTAATGTCGCGGCAGAGCATGCTATGTCAACATGGAAATAGCAAAAACGAGGGTTCCACGTGAATCTTTCTGCTAACAATGTTAATTTGGTCTAGTTTTTCACGACACCACACTAACTGGTTCCGTGTTAATCTTGACATATTCAGCACTCTTGAAACCAACCTCAGTTCAACCTGTGCAAACAATAGTGAATGATCCAGCTTCTCGTTGTGATGCTTTTGGAACCTCTTTACTATGCAATTTCCGCTTTTCTGTATGTCTTTGAGCTTTCTCTCCTTCTGCATGCAAAGAGATTAAAATTAGGAGTGTTGAGATCTTGAAATATAAACCAAAAGTCCAAACAAACAGTATCTTGAAACTTGGAAAGCAGAAGACCTTCTGAAGATCAGCTCGAATGTGCATCAGGAACGCCAAGTCCGCATCATTTTGGAGAGTGACATGTTTTTTCTGGGGACCATTTGGGATCACAGTCCCTGCATCTTTATCGGCACGAAGAAATTGCCAAAACATCCGCCTTGATTCCTCGATGATTTCTGCTATCATGCCACTTGAAATTGCATCTTCCTCCTCCTCCTCCTCCCTCGTTACCCTCCGATGCTTCACGCAATCATCTGGCAAGGCAGATATACTCGATTACGTGAAGAAGTTATACTCGAGGTGAGGTGCGAGATGCGTTTTCTCTTACCTCTAATGACTGGCACTTGAAGAAGGTTTCGAAGCACGCATCGATTGCTGACATAGTTGTGCACTCTGGGGCCTTGAAATGGCTCGTTCTCTATAAACCTTTGCAAGAGTACTTGAAACAGCTGAAACTCACCTGCAACTTGATTATACCGATGAAGACCTTGGGAATCGTATTCCTGCAGTTCTCGGGCTTTCCCATACTGCCAATGGAGGATTTCCCATGAAAGGCAAACCTGTCCTACATAAACCAATTCCAAGTCACTTTGCAATTCTCCATTCGCTTTGTGCATCGGGTCAGCAGTGACTCTTCGCGCTTTGCGCGGCCATATGACGTTGTAAGGAAGAGATTTAGCAGCTAAAGCTCCAGACTTTTGCATTGAAATTGACTTAACTGGTTCTTTCAGCTGGAGAAATCCTGCACATCGAGCATGACGAAGCAGATCAGTAAAGTTAGAGAAATATGATAAGTTTTCAAATAATTGGTACGAAATTAACTTTTCTCGGTCAAAAATTGATTTGGAAGGCCTGTCTGCTGGATACTTTAAGAACCACAAAGATCTGGAAGTGGGGCATGATAATATCTTTAAAATTAGATTTGTAGAACTAAAGCCAAAGGGATCTGGAAGTGGGGTAGCCATAAATAATACCTTTAATGGCCGATTGGCAGAACTAAAGGACGAAGGGAAGGAGAAAGGCCGATGGCCGGTTAGATGACATTAAAGGCTTGGATATGGACTCGCCAATAGTACTTGTGGCTGTTGAATCTAATTATGAGTACTTGACATAATAATAATATATGCACATATGAATAGAGCCTTTCATGCACATGATCATTAGCGTAAAACGTTATGATGATGGAGATCCACCACCTTAAATAATTCTCTTTAAGGAATCCTTAAAAAATATTATTCCTCAGCATAAGGGTATGTTCAACTACTGAAAAAATCGAAATTAAATCTGAATTAAATCATTTACAGTCTTGTCGGCAGATACGTCGTACTTTTAAGTGATTTTTCATGGTTGATCTAGACACCCACTTAAAAATGATATTGGTGTAATTGAAGATAATAATGCAGATAAAAGTAATATGGATACATCTTTGATTATGTCATCTTCAGTGACTCGGTCACACTCGCTAAATATATGACATCTTTTGAATGGCTTTTTATTAAGCGGTTGAGGTGTAATACTATTTATAATGTGACATATAAGTAAAAGTAATGTTCGGTACAAGTCTTAAATAGATAATTTTCATACAAGTTTTTTGAAAAAAAAAAAGTACTTTTTTAAAGTGAAGTCTTTTTTTTTATATGAACGTGTATGAAAATTATCTATTTGAGACTTGTATAAATCATAACAGTGCCATGGAAAAAAAAAAGACAAATATCATTTTTAAAAAAATGTAAATAAAGATGTTGCTTAACTCAGACGTGCTAGTAAGAGACTAGGACAGATTTTCCAAACCCAGAACTCACCAATTGCATGCATGGTCTGGCTATTCAACATATCCAGTTTTCGAATTTTGTCAGAGTAGCTCTTGTAAACCTTTTGGATCTCTGCCATTCGATCTTTGAACTCGATCTTTTCATCAATCTTCAGTGGCTTTAGACCAACCTTGGTTGCAGACTCTGGCTCTTCTTCTTCTTCTTCTTCTAAAATAGTATGAAGTCCGCCAGTTCTCTGATTCCTCAGTTCCATCTTCATCTGCTCTAGCACATCGTCGTCCTCCTCCCATAGGAAACCCGAGTCGTTTTGGTAGTCAGAACATGATTCGGATGGTTCCTCCCGAAAGTTAGTTCCTTCAGATTTTTCCAAAATATTTTCGGGTTCCGACTCTTCTTGGACTATACCTTCCTCTTCATTTTTGTTCTCAACCTTTCCAGACTCTCCCCCAAACAAAGATCTCTCTTCCAAGCCGATTAAATTCTGCAGATGGGGTTCTAATTCTATATATTCTTCATCAGAACCTTGTGATGAATCAATGGCACCTATTTCTTCGGTCCCTGAAAGTCTAGTTTCACTGCTGGAAACTTCGTCGATATTGTCACAAGTTGAGATTTCTTGAACACCTTTTACTTTCTCACCATCATTGGCCAAAAGGGCTTCAGTTTCCAATCCATCACCTATGTTTTTATCACCCAAAATCTCATACTCAATCATGAGACTGCTCATTGACAACCCACTTGAACTGATCGACTCCGGTTCCGACCCAAATCGTACAGAGCAATCACCGCAAACTGATTCAACTTCGTCCCCAGAATCATCCTTAAGAACATTTATTTCTGTACAATCCCTCTCTCCCCTCCCGTAGACACTTTTTTCAGTGAACGCTTCCTCTTCTGCTTTCTCTGCAGTCTTTCCATAACTAAAGTTTTCAACAGAGTTCTCTGCTTTTTCTCCATAAACGGCCTCTTCTTCTGAATTGAGCTTTTGGAAATCTTTGTCGGTGCAAGCATTATACTCATTGGAAGCCGCATACAGTTCTTGGACACTGAAGCTCATGGTTTTTGGTTCTTCCAAGAATCCACTGACGCCTTTCCCAGACATGAACACATACTTACTAGCACAGACAGAGTTGGAACTTTCTCTTTCTCCATTGCTTTTGTCGTCACTTTTACTTATCTGTAAGCTAAAACCTGTCTCCTCTTCTCTGAATCCATCAATATGAGAATCACTTGAACCATTTTGATCATTCTGTTGAAAGTCTTCCGAATCATTTGCCTGAAATCTGAGAAAGGAAAGAAAAACTCCCATTTCTTAACTAATGATCAAAAGCATGAAAAAGAAACTATCCAACACACAAGAATGAAAACGAAAACGTACCTGAACATGAATCTGAGAAGTAATCCAAAAACAGAGAGCACGTAGTTGCAGACAAAAAACCATACAGAACCCATAACCCGAATCGTGTTCCCGAACGCAGAATCATTTACAAAACGCTGTGTAGCCAAATCGAAACGAGCCTTAAGCGTGAGAAAGTTTTTGGGAACCATAATTACAATCAACCTCGAAGACTTCTTTATTATTTTTCTTTTCCCTCAAATTCTAAGCAAAGTTGTATAGTGTCATGGGCACAGAATTTCTCGATCAAACTTCACTAGAGAGAGTGGCCGCCCCACTTGCGGAGAGCGAACATCAGGGGAGGAGGGTGGAAGGAAAATGAGAGGCATTGTTGGAGACCAAAGGACCGAGATTGGAGGAGGAAAATCAACGTTCAGTTCACCCAAGATTTGATTTTCTCGGGGGCAACAAATGAATGGTTTGTATTTCGGTTTAGAGAACATTTACTTTGACAATGACACGTTTTAAAGCTGAGACAGACTGCTGAGAGTCAAAATATTGTTGGGTGGACCAGGCGGTCGGTATTTTTATTTATTTAATATTTTTATTATTGTTATTATTATTATTTTTATATTCATCCACCAAGACCTGATAAAGGGGTTTACTTTTGTAGTACACAGAAAAAGTGTATACAGTGTCACCGACTATTACTTTGTAAAATTTATATATCATGCATAACTATTGATACTCACACTTTCACATTTATAATTTTTTTTTTTTTTATAAATGATGTGAATATTTTATTTTTCAGATATGATATGATAAATAATAATTGATTAAAATAATTTTTCTTATTTTATAAATAAAATAAAAAATATCATATATCACGTCATTACTTTATTATTGTTTTTTTATTAACACGACCGCGTTTAATTACCATCAAACTCTTATTAAAGTTGATAAAAATTACAAATTTATTAAACATTATAATGATAATTGATTAGATTACCAAGTACTGAAATTATTGTCATATATGAGATGGAGCATGTAAACTTGGGGGTTTATTTAATTCTATATAATTTTATCGCAATATTAGAGATCATTACTACCTCATTTGGATGTTCAAATGAAATGAAAAATTTATGAATAGTAGTAAAATAGTTTGAGCCAAGATATTTATGAAATTTTGGAAAAGGTGAAAGAAAAATTGAATAAGAATATTATAAAATTAAAATATTGTTAGAATATTTTTTAATATTATTCTTATTTTAAAATTTATAAAAGTTGAATTGTTTTTTATACCTTATTTGCAAGTTTGAGAAAGCTGTAATACTAATTATTAGATGAAAATTTAAAAATTTGAAATTGAAATTTATGTGTTTGAGTAGTTATGTTGTGATGAGATGAAAATATCTCAACATACAAACGGGGCCTAAGTCTTTTTTACCTTTAATAAATATTATTAGATACAGATAAATAATATTTGCAGTATAAGGCTCGCACACTCATTTTAAAAAAAGTTGGTAAATCTAGAACTCACATGAAAAAAATTATTTTTTAATTGTGGACTCTCTCATTTTTTTAATAGAATGCGCTGAGCTTACACACCCTAAAAAATATATCTAGCATTACTTTTAAATACAAATTCATAATGTACAAGTTTGGTGCAAGTTGTTTGAAAACAAATTGAGTTCACCATAAAAGAATGAGTGTTTTCGACGAATCCCATTTTTTCAAAAGATTTTTATGAAAGGTCTACACTTACATGTCCAAAACTTATATTTAACATTAATTAAGATGGAAAATGCTAAGTGAGTCGATGATGTGTAACCCTAGTTAAGATGTACTTGTAAGCTTGGGTTACCCATTTTTAGTTTTTGTAAAGTAAAGAATAGGCATGAATTAGATGGTGATGATTTAGGTTGTGTTTAAATATTGAGATGATTTCAAATAATTTAAATTAATCTATAAATAATAATATTTTATAGATACTATTCAAATATATCAAAATATATGAAATTTTCACCTGCTTTTAAAAAAAATAAAGGTAATGGATCGTTTGGTACCAAACATAGCTTTCAAATTGGGAAAATGATTTACCCATAATATTTTGTATAACATATTGTACAACAATATTTTAAAGTGGGAGATATTTTTATAAATTATCTTATAAAAATAACAGTATTTTATAAAAATACCCTCTTTTTATAATTTTGTTATATAATATATTATGAAATATATTGTGTGTATATTATTAGTCTTCAAATTGAGGAGTGGAGGAAAGAGAGGCAATCCTAATGGTAGAGAGTTAAAGAGTGTCAGTGTCAAATCCCATACATGAAATACGGCAATCAATCAACTGATCTTGACGATGAAGTCCAACTGTACCTTCTCCTTCGCTTTCAGAATAACGTGTGATGACTTGGCCTTGAATTCACAAATCTTATTTTAATTTATCTCATTTTTATTATTATATATTTTTTTAAATTTTTATATAAAATATAATAAATAATTTAATTTTTTTAAATTTTAAAATAATAATAATATTAAAAAATAATATTTTAAAAATAATTTATTTTACTATTTATAAACTATTTCTAAATTCAAACCACTCTATATTCACATCTGGTTCTTATAATTATTTTTAATTTATCTTATTTCATATCATTTTATTATTATAAATATTAATAAAATATATCTAAATATATGAAATATTTCTCTGCTTTTTAACAAAAAAAAAAAAAACAATTAATGGATCTTTTGATACCAAACATTGCTTAGTCAAATTGAGGAGGAAAGAGGGGCAATCGTAATTACATGGAGTTAGTTATGATATAATTAAAATAAAATTAAAAACTAAATAAAATATTATTAAAATATATATTAAATTAGATAAAATAAATTAAAAAATTTTGAAAAAACAAAATCTTAAAAGTGTCAGTGTCAAATCCCAAACATGAAATACGGCAAGCAACTAATATTGACAAGAAAGTCCACCACTTCCTTGTCCTTCGTTTTCAGAATAACGTGTGACGACTGACTCGGTCTTTGTGATGAAGTGACAACTGAGATGTTTTTTTTCCGAAAGAAAAGAAAAGAATGTGAAGAAATCCCTAAAGGGTTTTCCTATACAATTTTTATTATATTTTATATTTTATATTTTTTTAAAATTTTAAATTTTTTAATAATTTTTAAAATTTTTTTTATTCTTTTTAAACTATTTTAAATTTTCTATTAACTATTCATATAAAAAATATTTGATAAAAGAAAAAAATATATAAAATATAGAATATAGATAAATAATAAAAAGTTATGAAGATTTTTTGATCCATAAATATATATATATAAATTCTTCCAGGACAGCCGGCCCTTGCAAACAGTGGGTAGTCGGCCTGACGTGGTAATCATGCCACGTCAATTAAAAAAAAAAAGAAATATCAAAAACAAGAAATGCCGGAAAGATGTTAGTGTTGACTTCTTCTTCAAATTTTTGTTTCTTTTGAAATATTCTGAGCTCTAGATTGGAGTGGAAAAACTCAGTATTTTTCTTTTAGTAATGCTCAATATATTGTGATTTCCTTTTTTGAATCATTACTGCTTCAGTTTCTATTCTCTGGCTCCATTTTTACCATCAATATTTTCGTTGCTTTCATAAGTCCTTGAATCTATCTTTAAAAATATAATTTAAGATCTTCCATCAAATTTACTTGTTCAAAAGTCTTGGAAGCTGTTTCGAAAACAGAGATTGGGAATGGGAAGGGGAGCAAATTAAGTGTGCTGTTAATGTGATTATCTCTTTTCGATTTATTTTGCTACTGCATCATCATTCCCCTAGTTCCTTGTTCCTCTCTAAATCTGCAGTCATTGAAGAACCCGACTGCCCCATAGCGAGCGAGATTACGCTTGGGGTGTCGCACCTCGGCCTAAGATCTCCCTTTAGTTGTCTCTTTAGCCGCAGATCGGCAACGTTAAATGACTTTTGGTCTGAAAAGTCACAAAGAAATGAGGATGCGGGAAAGTTTGGAAGAATGAAAAACAATTCAAAATGGTGCGTTTCTTGATGTTTACCATATTAGCAGCCACTTACACGGCTCTTACACCGGGCAACTAAACTTAGTGTTTTTTTATATACATATATATATATATA
>QEOT01001558.1:11187-25979 GCA_003123785.1 Pterocarya stenoptera
GGTATTTTCTTGGCATTGAGGTTGCAAGATCACCATCTGGTATCCATCTTTGCCAAAGAAAATATACATTAGACATCCTTGCAAATTCTAGACATTTAGCCTCCAAACTTTTAAAAATTTCAATGGATCAAAATCACAAACTTAGCAGGTCCTCTGGCCCCCACTCTACCTGATCCCACTGTTTATAGGTGCCTCATAGGCAGACTGTTATACCTCACCTTGACTAGACCAGATATCAGCTACCCTACTCATGTTTTTAGTCAGTATTTAGATAATCCTACTTCCACTCATCTTGCAGCAGCCACAAAATTCTAAGATACATTAAAAATGCTCATAGCCAAGGCATCCTTTTATCTTCAACATCTTCAATCCACCTTAGAGGCTATTGTGACTCAGACTAGGCCTCTTGCCCTGATACAAGAAAATCTGTCACTAGATATTGCATCTTGTTAAGCCACTCTCTCATTTCTTGGAGATCCAAAAAGCAAATTGTTGTATCTAGATCTTCTGCTGAGGCAGTGAGGCAGAATATCGTGTCATAACTTCCATTTCCATATAATTTAATAGGCTTAGACAACTCTTCTCTGACCTCTCTATACCTCATCCACAAGCTGTTGACCTATACTGTGACAATCAAGCTGTAATTCACATAGCAACTAACCCTGTTTTCCAGGAGAGAACCAAACATATCGAAGTGGACTGCCACCTTATTAGAGACAAAATTCTTGAAGGCAACATCAAGATTACTCATGTTCTAACTATTCACAATTTGCTGACAGATTTACAAAATCCTTGCCTTCTTATCTTCTCTACTCTCACCTCTTCAAGATGGGAATAGTAAATTTCTATTCTCCATCTTGCAGGGGGTATTGGAGCAGAGTGCATCACAATGTTCCACTACCTTGGAGCTGTAGGACTATGATAATCACCTCACTCGTGGCAACAACATTGCACCAGACTTGCAGTAGCTGTCATTGCATTCAGCACCAACTAGCAAAGATTCCATTGTAAATAGATTACTAGAAAGTCCCTCAAATGGATGAGGTGTCATGTACATTTTTGTATTTACAAGATTAGGTAGTGAATTGTACAAATATTCTTATTCCTAGTCTATTAGTTGGTTAGATTTCTTGCTATATATAGATAGTAGTGCTTTGTAAAGCAATACACGATGATTGCAAAGTAGTAGCACCTTTTCATCAATTTTCACTCTTATCATTCTTCCTTTTCTACTTCTTCTTCTTCCTTTTCTTTCTATTCTTACAATGATCAAGAAAGAATGTTTTAGAAAGCTATTGTGTAGGAACTTTATCATTATATTCTGTACAGTACAAGATAAGGCACCTTTTTATATAAAAAAAATTATTGCACTTAAAAGAGTTGTAAACCCTTCTTTCATGTGAATAATCAAATTGTGTGAAGTAGAATATATGTTTCAGCTCGATTGTGTGATTTGTCACTTGCAAGAAACACATGAATCTCAACTCTATTATCAATCCAACTGCATCCGAGGGCTCTTTAGCACTCCTTTACTTTTCATCATGATGTCGTGTTTTATCAATCCATATAGTTTGGTCAATTATCAGATACCATCTCTATGACCAGGTCTGCTGCAATTCATCCTAGTGCAACGTTTCCACAAAAAGCGCACATCCTCCAAGTAAAACACTTTGCATCTCCAAATCAAGTTCCATAGGAATTTTGAAATCATATTTTGTCAATGATTTCATAAGTTTCATTGGGTTGGCCTACACGAATTAAGAGATCAACCATACACGTACTTATTGTCTTTTAATGTGGGTTTCACATTGTTGCATCCCATCATCAAACAGTTATAACCTATATATTTAGAGTTTGTAATTTTTTCCATTTAGAATCCTTCATCAAATAGTTGTAACTTTTATATTTAGTTTTTTGTCGGACTTCATCTCAGAATTTTATTGATGTGATCTTTATTCAACGCCCAAATTAATTTTCATAAAGAACCGAAACTTAATTGCACAAAACAGTGTGCATTGATGGTTCTATAGTGAGAACTATGAAAAAATTTTGAGAAGAAGAAAATTAGGATTACAAAGGCTAAATTTTAGAAAGATGTCAAACAAGTTATAAATTAAAATAAATAAATAAATAAACTTAAGCATGCAATATGCACACATGATCAATTTTCAAAACTTCAATAAGATTCACAACTTGTTTTTGTGAGTAATATCATCACAACTTGATATCAACCTAGAATTACACAATCACTTCATTTTCATTAATGGGTAATTCTAGGTGAACAATAGTGACCTATAGTTACCCCCAAATTTTATACCACAAGGCTCAAGTAACACTGTCACTCTCAAAAGAGAGCAAAAGGTGAAAATATTATAGAACCAGAATCAGCAATCAATCAAAACTCGATTTCTCATCCTCACAAAGACAAATAGGTAAAACTTTTAGAGTACACATATACAAATTTCCGTCTTAGGGGTGACAATACCAAACATCATACTTAGTCTGAGTCAAACAACATATAATAGTTTTTTGGAAAAAAATCTCCAATCTCTTTCAGTGGTTAAATTAAAGTAGTACCCATATTAATACAAATAAGAAAAACATTCATGACACTATAAGTGGTGCCCTATATCTGCGGATGAGAATCTTCATTTTGCATTCTTCATTCTGAATTTCTACTTAATGCCTGGCAATTTCTATTTCCATTGTTGAAGCTTTGAACGTAGATGCTGCTTGCTCAACTGGTATATCATTCTAGGGAATATTTGCCACAAATTGTTTGTTCATTGCTTAGAGATGTTTTATTATAGCCATACCATATTCAAGGATTTTAGGATCTATCCAAGTGAAAAACTACAATGACCGGCCATAATGCAAAACAAAATACCAAACATGTGGGCCATGCTTTATTTCCAAACACAACGACATGGTTAAAATATGGCATTTTACCTGTTAATTCTTACAAGTAAAAAAAAGTCTGCCATAATTTTGCACCTTTATGACAAGTCTTTAGGCTTGCTTTAATACTGTACCAACATATTGGATCGTTAGATATTGATCTAGAAGCTGAACTTGACACAAAATTTATGGATATTTTACACTACCAAAGTTATCACACAGCAAAGCATGCACTATCTGGTCTCCGTCAACATGCGGGTGTGGTTGTTATCGATTTTGCCTCAGGATTAACTCCTGTTGCTGCTTCATAGTTTCCATTATCTGGCGAATTGCGTTCGCCAAATTGCGTCCTCCATCCAAACATCAATCTTGTTCCTAACGAGCATGGGACCCTTCAGGATATCTTTCCCTTTTCTCATGTGCCATTCTGCTTCAATCTTCAAATCCTGTGAGGCACGTATTTCATATCCAGTTCCTGCAGTAAGATTCAAGCCTACCCAATCTAAAGGTCATAACCTATACTCTGGTATATCATTCTTAAGGACATGTGGGTTTATCCAGAGACGTGATTGCTCTGTACCACCTTGTGATGCCCCAACCTTCAATTGGGATGAAACAGAGACTTAAAGTGTTAGGACATATAACACAAGGTTACATACCTCATTCATGACAATTAATACGCAATGCATCTTATAAATGCATTTAGCAATATGCAATAACCACATCGAAATAAGGGTGACTAAATAAAACTTATGCCAGAATAAACTAAAACATCTCAATTTCATTCATAACTATCATTAGTTCAATTCGTATGTAGCAAACTTTCATGTGAAAATAACATTTATATACAATATGCTAAAATGGAGAAAATGTCACATGTCATGTAGGCAAGTAGTCATGTACTCAATGTATCATATAACATGATATTTCATACTTAAAATGACAACTATAACATGAATGTGACATTTATCAATAAATCATAAATAACTTATCAAGATGTAAGCTATTTAGATCCAATTTACAAACTGCCTAAGTTTGGAAAAACGTAGCGACTGTAATAAAAGTTGTACTAAGTTAGGATCTATACTATTAAGGAAGGCGTTCATAATCAAAAGGTTTCAAACATGGATATTTACAAAAATACCCCTAGACTTTGAAAAATTGCCATTAAGGACTTAATTTTTCACTAATTGAAAACAAACTCCAAGTTTGACCAAACTTCATAGACCTCATATTTTCCATATTCTAAAATCATTTATCCCCTTATAATTTCAAAAATCAAAGTGGAACTAGCCCAAACACACTCAACTCGTGGCATGTACTCTAGTTGATACCTAAGTGTAATTTCAACTATTGATCCTTATGAATGTATGCATATTCAAATTTCTTTAATTGTAAATAATCACTATAATCCTTAATGACATGTTAAAGCTTAATCTTTGGTAAAAATGTTCATCCCAATACTTAATCATGGCTAGACACATTAATCTCTATTAAACTAGTCTTTACGCATGCATTATATTTCTTAATCTCGTCATCAATAAAAGTTCCAAAAACTAGAATTAAATCATGCATTTCTCTCCTTATCTCAATCATAAGTTTTTTCTAAATGCTTATATTTTAAGCCTAGATGAAATAAATCAAAACTTTACAAGTTAAGCATGATTTAACCACACCATGCATGCTTTAATGATCAACACAAGATAGAAATTAAAATCTATCATGGAATGCTTTCAACCTCAAATTTAAACCTTAATAAATCATTAGAAGAAATTAATAAATCATATCAAAAAATTCTAATACATCTCAAAGCTAAAATCCCCACTTAAAAAATAATTTAAACACTTAATCTACCCTTAATGACACAATTTTGAATTAAGCTTGGTAACCTTTTCTAACTTCATAAAAAAAAGCACTCCAACACTTAAAATCACAATTTGACATGTAAACTAAGATCTAGGGTAAGAAAACTTACAAATTTTGTGTCTCTCTATAGCTTCCAATTAACACAAGAACTCAAGAACTTCCAATAACACTCACTCAGTTTCTACTCTTTTGTACTCTAAAGGAAGAAGATTTCTCAAGAACTTAAGAGGAGCTTGGAGAAGAGGAGTGGAGGAAAATAGGGGATTGAGGGGCTTTTATAGTGCTCAATGGAGGGGAGGGGTGCCGGTCATGGCTCGGGAGGGTGGCTTGTGACTATTGGAGTGGAGTAGGGTGAATAGTGTTCTAAATGGTCCTGATCTCGTCATGGCAAGTTCTGCAAGGTTTCTAGAGGGGTAGAGCTGCCGTGGTGAAGCAAGGAAGAAGAGAAAAAAAATAAAAACCAAGGCATGATGCTTTGCCATGATGTGCCGAGTATAGACCTGAAAACTGGGCAAGTTTTCATTTTTTTGTTTACATCCCTTTGGTTTACCTCCATGGTTGTTTTGTGCCGGTGTCAAGTCACTTTTTAAAGTCTTTTTCAAGACTTTCTTTATCACCAGTGCAAACCTAGAATCTTTGTCATGAATAACGAAGACCAAAAATTCAATTAAAAGAGAAAGCCAACAATAGCCTAGATTTTCAAATCACAATTGAGAATCAAGAAGTCAATAAAGATGAAGATCTAGACATTGGGGGGGGGGGGGTCCTCTTCAACGTCGACTTGATTTTGCTAGAGAGATGGAGAAAGGGGTGGTGTTTGCAAGGGACACACGTGGGAGAGACTCACAGATGGGGTTGGCTTTGCCCTAGAATTATGGAGGGGGTGAGCTGGGTTTCTAAAATTGAGAGAGAGAAGAGAGACCAACCATCTGCGGGAGAGAGAAGGAACAGAGGGGAAGAGAAGTAATGGAGGGGACTTTGCAAGATTTTCAAACTTGTAACCTAAACTAAGAGAGAGAGAGGAGCACATGAGGAAGTGTGTTTGTGTGTGTGTGAGAGAGAGAGAGAGAGAGAGGAACACGAGAGAAAGAGATGAGTATAGAGCGGAATGGGAACGAGTATGATTTAAGACAAATCTGAGAGCCGTGATGTGGCAACCAAACTACTGGGTTTTCCACATCACAGTGTGCGGTGTAAAACTTTTGGACCGGCCTCCGTTTAGATTTTCTCATTTTCCTATTAAATACTAAAAGCAAGGGTATCTTACCGGTTTATAATTTATGTTCTAATTCTTGTTATTCTCACAGCACAAAATGTTATGAGGTTGAACTGAACAAATTTAGATGATTGTAATACATTGTGAAAAATGATAAGCTCAGTCTCTCTTTTTTTGTCTGTTGTACGCGGTATTAAGCCTTATAATTTTGAATTCTAGTCCTAACGAACGTAGAAATATGTTTATTATTAAAAATTATACATACTACGCGTTATCATTCCAATATTTTTATCGAGGTGGCATTAATGCCTATCAACTTTTAAATTTATTTAGTTTTTAAAAAAATAAGAAATAAACTAAGAGTGAGAGAAAGTGATACGTTTCTAAGCTCATTCATTTTTCAGTTCTAGATGGTTAAGCCTTCATGCAAAAAAAGCGAAATCTTGCGCATTGAAAATAAGATGGAAATATTCAAAGCTATATATATTCCTGAATGGCTAAGTGGGAGAGGCCTTCGAAATCTAATTAACTCACAAGTCATTTTAATTAGAGAATGCCCCATTTTACAACAACTATTAACAAACTCTTTTTTCTTTATTCTCAAATTAACTGCATGCGACTCTTTTAAAATGAAAAGCCACAATTTTTAAAGTCTTTCATTTTAGGGAATTTAAAGTTAAATAAAAAAAGAAAAAAGAAATAAATTTATTTCTAGTTATTAAAAGATCTGGTTATGAAATTAGATGCAGAGTATTATGTTCGCTGCAACTTACTTATATTAAGCATACAGCTGCGCTACCACAACAAATGCCCAAGGAAAACAAGAAGGCACTGGAGGTGCTACTGGACGTGCCTCCTCTTAACAGAATAAAGTGGTCCATGTTTGTTACTAAATTCAAATGAAATTTATTTCAAATGTACTGATAAATGCAGGGTTAATTTACCCTAATTGAATAGTATAAATACGCCCTTGGGCCCTTGTCATAGTGTAAGGAAAAACAATACGTTCAGAAATACTAAACCAATATCCACTCCTATGTGTCCATTGACTAAACTCAATGCCCTGGATGGACAATCCCTTGAGGACCCTCATCTTTATCGTAGTGTGGTAGGTAGTCTTTAATACCTTGCTTTCAGTAGGCTAGACATTGCTTTTGCTGTCAATCAGGTATGTCAGTACATGCATTACTAACAGCTACCTCACTGGCAAGCTGTCAAAAGAATTTTGCACTATCTCAGCCATACTCAAAATTATGGCCTTCATTTCAGTCCCAAGTCTTATTTCCACCTAAATGCCTTCTCTGATGCTGACTAAGCTGGCTGCCTTGATGACCATCGATCGACAGGAGGTTTTTGCATTTTCTTTGGAACCCACCTCATTTCTTGGAGCTTTAAGAAACAACCAACAATTGTACGCTCCTCAACAGAAGCTATATACAAAGCTATTGCCAATATAGCCTCTGAACTCATATGGTTACAATCTCTTTTAAAAGAGCTTGGTATAAGTTTTTAGGCTGCCCCCACACTGTGGTGTGATAATTTGGGGGCTACATATCTCTCTCATAATCCAGTTCTGCATGCTAGGACTAAACATATTGAACTTGATTATCACTTTGTTAGAGAACGTGTGGCTAACAAATCTCTTCAAGTCTCCTTTGTTTCCTCTAAAGATCAGGTTNAGGCTGCCCCCACATTGTGGTGTGATAATTTGGGGGCTACATATCTCTCTCATAATCCAGTTCTGCATGCTAGGACTAAACATATTGAACTTGATTATCACTTTGTTAGAGAACGTGTGGCTAACAAATCTCTTCAAGTCTCCTTTGTTTCCTCTAAAGATCAGGTTGCAGATGTGTTCACCAAGCCCCTCTCTTCCTCTCGGTTTGATCAGCTTCGATCTAGTCTAACAATTGTTCCATTGATGCTGGATTGCGAGGGAGTATTAAGCCTACAGCTGAGCTGCCACAACAAATGCCCAAGGAAAACAAGAAGGCACTGGAGGTGCCACTAGACGTGCATGGACGTGCCTCCTCTTAACCGAATAAAGTGGTCCATGTTTGTTACTAAATTCAAATGAAGTTTACTTCAAATGTACTGATAAATGTAGGGTTAATTTACCCTAATTGAGTAGTATAAATACACCCTTGGGCCCTTGTAATAGTGTAAGGAAAAACAATACGTTTAGAAATACTAAGTCCTTTGAGGCATTCTTTCGAGCACCTACTGTGCTTCTTTAATTATCAATGGAAAAAACTATTTACCATTGTTTTGGATACCATTCTCCTTAATTTCAATTTTTTTAGTAAATTAATTAGATGGTTTACCTTTATCTTGCATTTTCTAGCTAGGGCCGAGGATTCCAACGACTTTGCTCGATTGCATATATATGATGGTTGCATGCCGATCGACCCCATGCTTTTTTCAATTTATTGTCGAAGTAATTTATGTGGTAGCAGTGATATTAATGATTATACCGAACATATATATGTAGATTAATTAGGAACTGTGACTTCGTACGTATATATACTTCGATCACAGCATATATCTCATACTTCATTTTTTATTCACGATGAGTACTCTATGCATGCAAGTTATACCAGGCTGCTGCTTTCCTACTTGTGTGTGTGTGTGCGTGCTTGTGTGTATATATGTATGTATGTATGTATCTGATCTAGCTCATGTGATAATGAATGAATCACGAACAAATTTCCTAAAGTTGCATTTAGGTCATGATCACACGTTAAAATCTGAAGGTGATGATCATGCATGATTACAAGTATTATTAATTGTACAATAATGTTTTTATGTGGTGGTGAAAAATGGAAAAATGATAAGAAGAAATTGAAGTTTTGAATCATGTACCTCTTGTATTGTTTGATTGGCAATGAAATGAAGAGTAGTGAAAAGAAAAAGGAATGCGTAGAAAACTCATGTAGGATTTTCGTTCCTAGATCAATTTGGATAAAGAATTTTACGACATTAATTTTATATAAAAAAGATCGAATATAAAGAGATTTTATTATTATTTTTAATTATCTATATAATACGCTTGAAATTATTCAACTTAATTGATCTTCCTGGTCTTATAAATGTTAAAAATTAAATCCATCCATTTGTTGATCAAATTAATTATTAATAGGGGCTTATAATTTCCTTCCATATATAGGCGCTCTTCACTTCTCTTATAATTTGATGAACAAACCACAAAGATCAATAACTAACCTCATTATTAGATTATAACTAAAATTACATTGAACATTCATGGATTTTAAAATTAAGTCATGTTCTGCATGCACTTTTGAGAGTCAAGCCACTAGTTTCAAAATTGAGTTTTTAATACTCTTAGTATTTTCACTTTTAATTAGAATATGACACCTTATCCTGCACCAATTTCATCAAAACTCTAATAAATATATACAAAATCACATGAAGTATACCCATGTCACTTTTATTTTAATTTAAAAAAAAAAAAACTCAGCATTGCTTTCTAAAAGCAACCAAAACTGGATAAAAACAAAATTCTCCCATCCCTACTAGTAGGTGGGGGAGCTCCTCCTTCTTCAGACACATGAGAGGATCGAGGGGCAACATGAAGTGCCACACCAGAGGTACCATGCACGCATGGGGTCTGCCGGCCGATCAAGTCCCCTAATTCCATCCATTCTTGATCTCCTCTGAGTACTCGGCCACTTTGCATGGGGAAGGAGGATCTTTGATACAGCTGCATGCGATCAGGGAGATATAGTCTCAATCGCATGTGATCAAAGGGTAAGGGGATTCTTGTCGGGAAAAATCGATTTTTACCTTAGTACGTATGCATTCTTGGCCATATTGTAATAATTTACCTCAAATTAAAAGCTTGTTATTCAAAACTATAATCTTAAAAGCTGAAAGTAGTGCAATTGATGACTAGGATTACAAAAGTGATTTTACACGTGGTGGTAAACTTTTTAGTTATCTTTTTGTTAATAAGCTAAAAACTTACCAAATTATTAGCATGTAACTTAGGCCTTTGCTTGTTTTCTCAGATGAAATAAAATGAGATGAGTTAAAAGGAATTATAAAAACAAACGAGGTCTTAATTATTATAGGAAGCTTGTGTAGACATATAAGTAATTCTCTTAATCCGAACGCATTGGATTGTTCATTAAAGAAGTAATATTAGACCAATTACAAGTTGCATGGAGACTAACGATCGACATGATGACGGGTTAATGTTGGAATCAAAGTTGGAGTCGTGTAATGAATATTGGAAACGGCCTTAATTAATGGTTGGATTGACCAACAAAAAATGGATAATTATAAAAATTAATAATAATTCGTAGAGATCTAAAATCATGCATGCATGGCAGGCATAATTGGAATATACATGAACCCGAATTATTTGACTCTAATAAACGCCGACACTAGGGGCCGAATAAGTTGAGTGCAAAGTCTTTAACATTTTCACCCATCTCATTGACAAATTTGGAAGGGCAATGGAAAGAGATTGAAAGAGAGAGTGATGGAGCAGAAAACTACGTTTGGCAAAAGAAAAGGACGACCTCCATCATCATCATCATCATCGTCATCTCGTGGTACTGCCCCTCTCTTTCCCTCTACTCTCTTCCCCATCAATATCCATCCAGTAGTACTCCACTTTAATAATAAACCCTAGCTAGTGCTAAACGTACATCTTAGACAAAAGAAAAAAAACCCAACAAATTAAAAGCTAGCGTATGATCAATGGAAGTTCAACGAACATGAAGGACATTAAAAAATGGAGGGTTTTTTACTCATGTAAATCTGCAGGAGGATTTGCGGAGTGGAGGACATTATTCCACATGAGCACGCCTAACAAGGAGAATGTTTGTGGGGTCCGCGCTGCCAAGTCAAGCTCGATCTAGGGCTTTTTCAACCTCTTTTAAATATGAGAAAGAAGAGAATTATATAAATATATATATATATGTGTGTATATGTATATGTGGTGGTGGGGAGCATGGAAAGGGTAATTATCATTCATGAAATGGAGCACAATTTGAATGAATGGGCCTTCGACCATGTGTGGCAACAAATTAAAAAGTAACCATTTGGTGAGATCAGACACTTGTTCATGATTTCTAAGTTTTATTCAGACAACAAAAAAGGTGGGGAGACAACTGTTACAGACAGATATATAAAAAACTGCAAAAATTATAGGATTTTTTTTCCTTATTTTCGTTTTTTTTTCTTTGTGTGATCATATATTTATGTGATGCATGCATACAGTGAATCATGACTAGTTTCAAGTGGTACAGCAAGTTTCTTCTCGATCTCTTTTTTCCCCCCTCCCTTTTCTCTTTTCTGGTTTTTTAATAAAGTGGTGTGGCATGTGAAGTAATCTTTCATGGGTCATACCTAAATTTCATTCTGGTAGCTCTTGAGAATTCAGATCCTATTTGCTTGATGGAGGTGGTGCTTTAATTGAGTGGAAGAATCTCTTATACGACCCAGATAGTGCTGATAAAAGACCTGACACTTCTGGACCTGTTTGGCAAGCAAAAAGAGAAAAGGAGGAGAGAAAAAGAGAAACCTTTTTCTGTAAAGGATTGACAGCCATCATTCCAACTCACTTTATCAATTCGAGGAAATATATAATTCATGCACATATATATAATAATTACAATTAATCAAGCCCACAAATCCCAGTACTCATGTACTGATTTAAAAATAATCAAAGTGATGAAGTCAAGGTTTCGTACATATTTTATAATAGTATTGATACTATTGCTCGAGCTACATGGAACATTATTGATTTCTAGCAACTAGCAAGATCAGCCACATGATCATGATCATCATACACTACTACTGAACAACTCAGCTTGTTTTGATAGAAGAAACATAATAAGGAAGATAAAGGTGCGAAGCTAGGTAGCCAAGAACTAGAAGTCAGATTTCTCTTCTGACCGAATGAATGATCCCTAAAAAAGAGATATCGATCGTTCTTAGCCTCATGTTCGTTCCATCTTTTGAAGCCAACCTCAAATAAAGCTTCAAACATCCACATTGATCATCGTGCATAGGAAGACAAGAAAGCAAAAGAAGTACAGAGTGGAAAGAGGATGAAAAAAAAATAGATTAAAAAAGAAAGCATGTACCCTATTTGTTAGTTTTGATTAACTCAAAACAAGTCACCCATCTGGCAGAAGAAAAACAAATTGAAACACAAACTCCTCCTGATCCTCGATAGTTCATCCGTTTCTCTTTCTGGGCTTTATTAATTATTATTTACCATGATCCTCCTAGCATTCCATTCCAGTAGCCAGTAGAATGATCAGCTCCTTGACCTCTATTCTGCTCAAACTCGCTTGTGTTTGTTGGGACCTGTTTCAAATCCTCAATAGGAAACAAGAGCCTCGCACCAGTCTCTTGCACCCCTTGAAGAGTACTAGAACTACTCCCATACCCACCTGCTTCAAATCCCTCTAGAGAAAAATTCAGGGTTGGCTTATTGAATCCTTGCAAAGGGAACCCAGCTGTATATATGGTACTGGAATCGGATACGGACATGGGTATGAAGGAACTCAACCCTCTTGAAGTACTGATCCCAGTCTTGAGCAGTTCCATGGCTGAGAGTTGAGATGAAGAAGTAGCACAGGAGGAGCTAGGGTTTTGACGGTGGCTTTTGTTGTACTGGTCAGTAGTAGTACTAAAGGGAAGCTGATCCACATGATATTTAGATATGTTATTGTAGTCCTGATGATGATCAGTGGGTGGGTATGCTAGGTTAAGGTCTTGGCCCTGATGGATCTTAGGGTTTTGAGAAGCAGAGTGAGGGAAAGCAGCAGGTGGGGTCAGATCATGATCAGGAAGCTTCTTTGAAGATGAAGAAGCAGGTGATGATACTGTTGATGAGGAAGTAGTACTACTTGAAGATCTCTTGTTCTTCCTTGAACCTCCTCCAACAGGAACACTTCTCAAGGACCCACCTTCAGTCCAATACCTTCTACAAGTCTTGCAGAAGTATCTTGGCTGAGAGAGGCTATAGTTATTGTAGTAACAAAACTTGGTATTAGTTGAATTGCACCTTGGGCAGTTCAAGGGTTGATCTTTTTGAGGTCTTGCCCTCATCACAGGCCTTGAACCCTCCATGGATTTAACCACTCCAATTCCCTGAAATTACAACAAAAAAACACCAAGATAGGACAGGAAAGGGCCATAAGTTGATGATCAAAAACAAAAGTATCTGTCCCAGAAGAAGAATTTAAAAGACAAAGAAAGAGAAAGAAAGCAGGAAACAAACAAGACAAAGAAAACAGGGAAGCCGCTTTACACTTTGAGGATTACATTTACACCAGAAATAAAAACAAATTATAATAACTTTTCTGGTTGCTTTATCAGATGGTGGGAAAAAAAAAAAGGAAGAAAAAGGTGAAGTACTTTCAAGAACAAAGTGAAAAAATAGACCGCAACACAAATTCAAAGATTAGGGGGGGAGGGGTCTGAGCTGAAAAACATCACCTCATGGGAAAAAAAAAAGGTTGTGCCTTCAAAACTAGCAATCAGAGAGAAAACTTAAGAGCTCAAACCAAAATATCCTTTATTTAGCTTTGGAAACCCCAAACCCAGAAGAAAATATCAGAATTTCTCAGAGGGGATAAAAAGGAAAAAGTCTCTTTACCTGTGGCCACTGAGCAGTATCCATGGATTAAGAGGGAGAAAAAGGAAGAGGAAAAGCTTTGGTCTTCCAAGAGATGAAAATCACCCGCTTTTCAACCTGATTGTCTTAAAGCAATTGGAACGCTACACACGGTATATGTGGTGGTTCCATGTGTTGGCCAACTACATCTATATCTCAGAGAGAGAGAGAGAGAGAGAGAGAGAGAGGGTAGTTTTGTCGTTTCGGCTCTTTCATTATCATTCCCCACAGCTTTTCCCCCCCTAACCCCTAAGCATTTCTAGATCACATATAGGTTGTATATATGTGTAAGTTTTTTCCAGGGTATATATACGAGGTTTGAATAGGTGTGGATGATCTCAGTTTACTTTCTTTAGCAAACAAAGTTAATAGATCCATGAATAAATGCATAGATTTCATCAATACCAGATTTCACCAATGTTTGGAAAATCTAACTAAAAATGATAAATTCAGGATAAGGATTAAGAGCCATGTCTATCCTTTTTCAAATGTTTTAGAATAAATGACCCGTGTACATATTTTATGGAAATTAGAATCATCATCATCTGTGTACACGCATGCAGTACAAAGTTACCATATAAATTTTGTTCACGTACGTCCAGTTATTAGTCAATCTTATTCTTTGTATGTGTCTTTGTGCTCATGACATTGGACTTTAGTGGGTTCCTTTTTCTGACCAGAGAATTAGGAAGGCACTAGGATTCTTCCTCTTCTCATATTCTCTTCAAGAATTACTGTTCAGCTCCGAGGCTAAATTTTACATTTTATCATCTCTAGTTATATTTTTACGTGACATGTTCTAAATTATTTCATATATTAATCATTACTTAAATGACAGTACTTATTTAGACCAATATGCATTAGGGGTACATGGCGGTTCATGTTCGCGAGTCGTATTCATGTTGTAGTCATAGATATTAGATTATATGGATTAACCTGAACACAACCCGATTAATTAAATAGGCCAGACTCTAAACATCTAATATGACCCACATGAAGAACCGATGATAGGTCGCAACCCACATAACTCATTTAATAATTAGCTTTTATTGGATTAATTTGAACATAACTTGTTTACCCATTTCCTATATATAAATGGGTTGAGCAAACCTATATATTTATTTTGACTCAATTAATATAATTTCATATATAATT
>QEOT01001559.1:255-51240 GCA_003123785.1 Pterocarya stenoptera
TTGCATCTTATATGTCATGAACGGGGGCAGGTAACCTTGTGTTGCATGTCCCGACGCTTCGGATGTCCGTCCGATCCCAAGCGGAATCTGGGGGCGTCACAGTAGGATTTAATCTTCTTTGCATTTCCCTAGAAGTTTTAGCCCCTTCCTCTAGATAAATTCGATGAGAACAAGTAAGGGGATTTATACCTTTCATGTCAGCAATAGTCCAGCCAATGGCAGACTTGTGTTGCCTTAGGAGCTCAAACAACTTACCTTCTTGCTCAGCAGTGAGCTGGGATGAGATTATGACTGGGAAGGTTTCTTCAGGACCCAGATACACATACTTTAGCTCCACTGGTAATGGCTTTAATTCCAATATTGGAATCTTTTCACTTGAAGGCCTGGTTGACTCTGAAATGGGGGCAGAGGTTCGAATTTTGGCCTCCATTGGATGTAACTTGGGCTTCCTACAGCAAACACAACAGGGATGTCGCTATCCTCACTTAAGAAGAAATTTCCGAAAGAATAATTTTTAAACAAAAAGTCTTCATGAAGGACTGCTTCCAAAGCATTGACTTCATGCACCTCCTCCAACTCTTGAGGTTGCCTACACAAGTTTAAAATGTTTAGTTCCAAAGTCATGTTGCCAAAACTTAACTTTAAGACCCCACTCCTACAGTTAATAATGGCATTAGAAGTGGCTAAAAAGGGTCTCCCCAAACTCACTGGTGCAGAGGAGGTATTAGTCTGAGCAGTCAATTTCATATCCAGTACCACAAAGTCCACTGGATAATAAAACTTGTCTACTTGCACTAATACATCTTCCACAACTACCCTAGGGATTTTTATGGACCTATCAGCCAATTGCAAAATTATGGAGGTAGGTTTTAGTTCTCCCAACCCTAGTTGCTCATACACACTGAAGGGTAGCAGATTTACCCCAGAACCTAAATCTAACAAAGCCTGGCCAATTTTTGAGTTTCTTATGGTGCAAGAGATGGTTGGGGATCCAGGATCTTTGTATTTAGGAGGTGTGTGGTTTTGAATAATGGCACTAACTTGTTCAGTGAGAAAACCTTTTTTCTGAACATTCAATTTTCTTTTGACAATGCACAAATCTTTTAAAAATTTTCAATAAGCTGGGATTTGTTTGATGGCATCTAGAAGAGGGATGTTGATTCTTACTTGTTTGAAAATTTCCAGAATCTCAGAGTTTTGTTTTTCTTTATGCAAAGCAATCAGTTTTTGAGGGAATGGAGCAGGAACAGTACAAGTAGGAGTTTCAGAGTTATCAGCACTTACCTCACCACCCAGGTGTGATTCATTTCCTTTACCTGAGTCTCTTGTGCTGACATCAGGTTTGTTCAAGATCTTACCACTCCTCAGTGTTGTGATGGCTTTTGCAGCCTTCACATTGGCTCTTTCCTCGATGCTGCCCTTGAGGGTTAGGTTGGGATTGGACTGGGAATTTTTCTTTCTCTTGGGCACTCAAAGAGGTGGTTATTTTGGAGAGAGTTCCTCTTATGTCATTTATGGCTTGCAAATTTTGGTTGTTAATGGTGGCTTGCCCTGTATAAACTGTTGGAGGATAGTAGTGAGTTGCTATACAAATTCCTCCAAGTTCTTTTTTTGAATGAAATGGGGTTGGTTAGGATATTGGGCAGGTCCCTGGGGTGGTGCTTTGTAGGGCATGTAAGTGTTTGTGGATGAGGAGGGTTGTGGGTCATTCCTCCAACTGAAGTTGGGATGATTTTTCTAACCTGCATTGTATGTGTTCGAATAAGGACCAGAAAAGTTTGTAGAAATCATGTTTACAGCACTAGACTGGTCTAGTAATACCTCTTTAAAAGCAGGTATGGTAGGGCATTCATTGGTATTATGCCCTTGTTCATCACAAATTCCACACCTTTCAGAAGTATGGGGAACAATTTGCATTTCATTGACCTTTTTCAACTCAATAGTCTCTAATTTTTTTGAAATTAAAGCTATCCTAGCATGCAAATCATCAACTTCCTTACGATTCTATTTCCCACCCCCAGCTATGCTCCTCACAGTTTCAGTTCTATCCATAGAATCAGAAACATCCCATGACTGGGCATTCTCTGCTAGGTAATCGAAGTATTCAAAAGCTTCTACCGGTTGTTTGTTAAAGAACTCGCCATTACACATAGTTTCAATAAATTGTCTCATTTTGGACTGCAACCCTTTATAGAAGAAATTGATAATTCTCCAATGCTCATAACCATGATGAGGGCAAGCATTCAGTAAGTCTTTAAACCTTTCCCAACATTGATAATATTTCAAGGTCCTGATGTGCCATGAGTCTACAACAGGTCAAGAACAATAGATTCCACAAAAAGACATAGTGAATCAGGAGTGAAAATATAAAAACAAAAACTTTGCTAAAACAAACGCAGCAACCAACAGTTCTCGAAAGGAAAGGAAAAACCCATTCCCTGCAACTCTAGTTGCAAAGTTAGCCTAGAATCATCTTGAAGAAAATGATTTCAAGGCTTTACAGAAACCTTAACAGAGCCAAACTTGCAATAAAAAAGCTAAAGTAAAAATGGAAAACACCACAGAAATAACTAGAAAAATCGATGCCCACATCCTTGCTCCTCGTCCCCATTTATCACTTGCTTTCTCCATCTCTCTTTCTCTCTCTTCTAACCGTCATCTCCACCCAATCTCCATTCTGCCCTTTCGAAGGACTCGACCTCCTTAGCAGAAGAAGTGTAAAGGTTGAACCACCCAAGGGAAAAGATGAGGGAACTAGCAATAAATCCAAGGTAGAAGGTCAACCTTCACGAAATAGAGATATTAAATACTTTAAGTGTTTGGGTTCAGGGCACATCACTTCTCAATGTCCAAACAAGCGGGTGATGATTACGCATGACAATAGGGGGGTGATGACTGAGAGTGAGGATGTGATTACGCCCAAAGAATAACGCAATAGCTGTAGCACAGCTTTGGGGTGTCGATTCCACAAAGAGACAAATTAAAATAATAGTAGAAAGAACAAAAAAACTAAGGAAAAATATTAAATGATTAATAGAGAACAAAGATTACTTTTAAACGTAAATTAAAGTGAGGCAAAGTGACTAACGAAAAAAGTACTCAATTTGACAAACAGTAGAGCGTTAAGAATCCCTTGCACAAATCCGATATTTTAATTATTCTTGATTTATCGGATAACTCAATTGGAAACTCAATTCCCAAAATTTTCAGTCAGAAGATATAGATTTATAACCAAGATTAAAACAAATATAACCCTTTGAAAAATCATTCACCATTTTAAAATACGTAAATTATTATCACTATTGAGAAAATCCTACGACGATAATATACTTTGGGAGCGATATCGCAGCAAATAATTAAATCAATATAGATAAATAATTGATCCAAACATAATCAAAGAACTAATCCATTCAATAGAAAATGCATGACTGAATCCATAAACAGAATAAATTCTATGATTATTCGGAGAAGAGAACATCAACGATGAATTTAGAATGATAAAACAAAAGAGTTTTAGTAATTGAAAATTAAATACATAAATAAAAAATAAATTACAAATACCATCTAATGTGCAAGTTCATCCCTAGCCTTACTTAAGAATTTAGTTACCCATAAATATAATGGACAACAAAAATCTCAAGAGAAAGGTAAAGCAAATGGCAGACATGACAATTAAATTCCTCTCCCCTTCTCCTCTTCAGCCTCCTCATGATATCCTTATATAGGGTAGGAAAGAAACCCTAATATCTTCATGATTCCCGCCTAGAAAAATTGCTTAAATCTTAGGACTTATCTTGACAGCCATGTACGTACTTTAGGAACTCGAATTTGGATGTATTAGAAACAAAGTTGTAGCCCTTTAAGTTAGCTTTCCAATGCATCTGAAATCAAATCAATCCGATATGTGAGTAGAAAGTTACGTTCGAAATACTAAAGTATATCTAGACAATCTCCTATAGCATGTTGGATTCTGACTATTTCTCTTGATCCGAATTACTCTTAAACCTCATCATTATCTTTATTTGAAGAGTTCTACACTCATTGAAAGTTCTTAGGTTGTTCCAACTCTTGCCCATTTGAAAGTCCTTTGAATTTGACTGGGTTTTGACTTACTCTTTTATAATCCTTGAAATTAAACATAAAAATATGCTTAGGAGTATCTCAAAATAAATAGAAACTCAATTCAAGAATACACATTAATTCTTATAATTTCTATTCATATNTAATATCTTCATGATTCCCGCCTAGAAAAATTGCTTAAATCTTAGGACTTATCTTGACAGCCATGTACGTACTTTAGGAACTCGAATTTGGATGTATTAGAAACAAAGTTGTAGCCCTTTAAGTTAGCTTTCCAATGCATCTGAAATCAAATCAATCCGATATGTGAGTAGAAAGTTACGTTCGAAATACTAAAGTATATCTAGACAATCTCCTATAGCATGTTGGATTCTGACTATTTCTCTTGATCCGAATTACTCTTAAACCTCATCATTATCTTTATTTGAAGAGTTCTACACTCATTGAAAGTTCTTAGGTTGTTCCAACTCTTGCCCATTTGAAAGTCCTTTGAATTTGACTGGGTTTTGACTTACTCTTTTATAATCCTTGAAATTAAACATAAAAATATGCTTAGGAGTATCTCAAAATAAATAGAAACTCAATTCAAGAATACACATTAATTCTTATAATTTCTATTCATATTTTAGCATTATAGTCCAATAATAGGGTATTTAGAGTGCACTTTTATACACTCATCACACCCCCTAACTTACTCATTGCTAGTCCCTATCAATTTTTATGCCAAAACGACAAGATAGACCAAATAAAATCACACACAAAGGTCACCCAGTCACACTTTCCAGATTCACATATCAAAGTAATTTTAGGAATTCAATAACCCTATCATAAGCAATCCACCTATAGCAATCCACAGAGTATGTATGTGTTCCAAACTATATCTATCTAACCAGAAGTCCTAACACATGCAACATTAAGAACATCTCAAGCGAAAGGTTCAACTCCATAACTCACGGGTATAAAAGTATTTCATGTGAGGATTCTCTCTATGGAGTTGACAATGGGTGTACACACACTCTCATGGGGAATTAGGCAATTATGTACAAGCAACAAACAAACATTAATCTTATGATGGGAACACTAATAAATGAGACTTCCACCACTCTTTCCAAAACCTTACTTAGGATTAGAAAGATCAACACAAAAGGTTGGAATGTGGCTTGGGTTTGGGGTTATATGAAAAAGGATGAAAATGATTCAAAAACTTCTAAGTACATACAAATGGAATCTTATTAAACCTCTCAATAAATCACATTTCTCACTTGATGTACTCTCCAACTTTTCAAATCATTGAATAATGCCTCTTTTTCTCTTTCTTTTTTTCTAATTCTTTTTTTTTTCATTTTTTTTAACTTGGTTAACAATTATGTATATCACCCTGATATTTTGCTATTTTTACCTAATTTTGGTATTTTTACCTTTGAAATTCACTCACTTGAACACCTTGTAACTCATGTTCTTCCCATTTCTCTCTCTCCTTTTATTTTTCTATAGAAAAGATAAAAATTCCACATCTAGTACACACTTGAAAGTAACAAGGGTAGAAAAAATCAGTGTATAGGTTATACTCCAATGTGGAGAGGTATGGATGATGTGGGCATATCAAAACAAAAAGTTACATGTTTTTATTGGCTCAAAGTTGGCTACTAGGGGTCTTTGATGGAAAGGGTTAGCTTGAAAGACTCAAACATTGATCTTAAGTTGACCTTCGTCATATCCTAAATACATCCACAATCTTACCACAAACTAAGAAGTGCCCAATTCAATAGATCAATGAACACTTATCACAATTTACTGCATTTGTAAGCTCTCAATCCTCTCCAAAACTCACATGAATGCTTAAGCAAAAGAGTTCTCTAGTTACTTGTGTCAAACCACTATCTTACCACAAAGCTTGGATCAGTGCATTAGGGGTTCTGTGAATGCTTCAGCAAAAATGATTATGGTGGGTTTGGTGAATTCACGAAGATGACTATGAATGAGAATGAGTACACATGTAAAAATGATGCACGTGTGATGCAAATTAAAAAAAAAAAATTGACACATGAAAATATGCCACAGAGTTTCAACAAGCATTTTAATACTGAATTTGCACCACCACCCTCCAACTTAAATGAAACATTATCCTCAATGTTTACGAATCAAATTTGAATGGGAAGTAACTAAAAGAGTAGAATACACCTGATTAGTGACGTGAGTAGCTTACTAAGCACCAAAGATGGTAACCTGAAATGAAAAAATGAAATTAACCTGCAAGCAAAAATAAAGAAAACAACAGCAAACAAAAAGGAAAAGAGAGAAAATAAGAGAAAACAAAGCAAACAAAACAAATAAAGAGAAAAAGGAAACCTACCTGCGTCGTGTGTCAAGGTTGATAGACCGAATCCACAAGTGGAATGTCTTCCACTTCCGGAACTTGCCTATCAATTAATACTTTAAGGCGTTGACCATTTACTTTAAATATCCAACCATCTTTAGGATCCTTTATTTCTACCGCTCCATTTGTAAAAATATTCTTGACTATAAAAGGGCCGGTCCACCTAGATCGAAGTTTTCCTGGGTGCTTATGGAGTCTAGAATCATATAAGAAAACTCTATCATTGGGTTTAAACGTTTTTCTCAAAATATTTTTATCATGAAACGGATTCATTTTAGCCTTATAGATTCTACAGTTCTCATAAGTATCATTTCTCAACTCCTCTAACTCGGTCAATTGAAATTTTCTAAGCTTACCTGCTTCTCCCATGTCAAAATTGAATTGCTTGAAGGCTCAACAAGCTTGATGCTCGAGCTCCACAGGTAAGTGGCAAGGCTTTTCAGAAACAAGCCTATAAGGTGACATGCCTAAGGGAGTTTTGAAAGCTGTACGGTAGGCCCAAAGCGCATCAACTAGTCTTAAAGACCAATCTTTGCGATCCGGGTTGACTGTTTTTTCTAAAATTTGCTTAATTTCCCTGTTTGCAAGTTCTACCTATCCACTTGTCTGAGGGTGGTAGGCAGTAGAGATCTTATGTACCACTCCATATTTTTTCATCAAAGCCTTAAAAGAACGGTTGCAAAAATGTATACTCCGATCACTAATGATAGTACGTGGTGTACCAAATCGAGATAACACATTTTCTTTGAGAAATTTAATTATCGTCTTATTATCATTGCTCTTGCAAGCTGCTGCCTCTACCCATTTTGACACATAATCTATTGCCACAATAATATATTGATATCCAAAAGAAGGAGGAAATTTTTTTTTTTTTTTTGAAAATAGAGATCTCGTTCCATTCATTAAACGGACATACAAGATTGACTTAAACAAGCCAATTACAAACATTAACAGCTTCCCAACACACAACCGTGGCTGACATGGTCTAGTCCGGCACATCTCTTCAGACCTAAGTCTAAGAGATTGCACACCCCTGTCCAAGACAGAGGTAACAGTAACCCACTAAACAAAACTCCATACCCGACTAAACGGGATATGGAGGGGAAACACCCCGCCAACTCCGCCTACGCGGAGGGGGGAGAAACTCCATGAAATCGATGAAAAGAAGGAGGAAATGGTCCCATGAAATCGATGCCCCAACAATCAAAAATTTCAATCACTAAAATTGGGTTTAAGGGCATCATATTACGACGAGACATAACTCCTAACTTTTGACACTTTTCACATAAGCGATAATAGATGTTTGCATCCTTAAACAAGGTGGGCAATAAAATCCACACTGTAAAATTTTTGCAGTGATTTTCTTCATTGAAAAGTGGCCCCCACAAGTTTGGGAGTGACAAAATTTCAAGATGCTAGCAATCTCTTCATCAGGGATGCAATGCCTTAAAATTTGGTTAGGGCAGTATTTGTAAAGAAAAGGGTCATCCCAATAGAAATTACGTACCTCAGTCATGAACTTCCTCTTGTCTTGAGCGCTCCAATCCACTGGTATCTCACCTGCAACTAAATAATTCACAATATGAGCAAACCATGGTAGAGAAGTAATAGAAAGCAAATGCTCATCGGGAAAATCATCCCTGATTGGTAGGTGGTTAGAGGTGTCCTCAAATGTGAGCCCCAAGAGATAGTCAGCCACTACATTCTCCACTCCTTTCTTGTCTTTGATGGTGATGTCAAATTCCTGCAAAAATAAAATCCACCGTATTAGTCGCGCCTTAGCATCCTTCTTTGTAAGAAGGTATTTAAGGGATGCATGATCTGTGAAAATAATAATAAGAGAACTAATCAAATAAGCACGAAACTTATCCAAAATAAACACTATAACTAGCAACTCTTTTTCAGTGGTGGAATAATTCATTTGAGCACTATTTAGAGTTCTACTAGCATAGTAAATGACAAAAGGCTTCCCCTTCTTTCACTGTCCAAGAACAGCAGCTACAGCAAAGTCACTAGCATCACACATGATCTCAAAAGGTAAAGTCCAATCAGGTGACTGCATTATAGGTGCTGAGGTAAGCTTGCCAATTAGCGTTTTAAAGGCCTCTTGACAAGCTTGTGTCTACTCAAATTGGGCATCTTAGCTAAGAGGTCGCATAATGGCCTAGATATGGTGAAAAAATTCTGTATAAACCTCCTGTAAAAGCCCGCATGTACAAGAAAGGATCTCACATCCTTTACTGTCCTAGGTGTAGGCAACTTTGAGATTAATTCAATCTTAAATTGATCAAACTCTATCCCCCTAGAAGAAATAATATGCCCTAAGACAATACCTGAAGGTACCATAAAGTGGCATTTTTCCCAATTCAAAATCAAATCCTTCTCCTCACAACAAGTCAACACTCTCTCTAAATTCAATAAGCATGCTTCAAAGGAAGATCCAAAAATAGTCAAGTCATCCATAAAAACTTCCATGTAATTTTCAACTATGTTACTAAAAATACTCATCATGCAACGTCGAAAAGTAGCAGGTGCATTACACAATCCAAATGGCATTCTACGAAAAGCATAAGTACCAAAAGGACAAGTGAAAGTGGTTTTTTCCTGGTCTTCTAATGCAATTTCAATTTGATAATAACCACAATAACCATCCAAGAAACAATAGAAAGGATGACCAGCAACACGCTCAAGAATTTGATCAATAAAAGGGAGAGGAAAATGGCCTTTTCGAGTGGCAGTATTCAATTTTCTATAATCAATGCACATCCGCCACCCAGTCACAAGTTTTGTAGGGACTAACTCTCTTAGGTCATTTTTCACCACAGTAACACCTGACTTTTTAAGAACAACCTGTGTAGGACTTACCCATTTACTATCAGCAATAGGATATATGATTCCTGCATCTAAAAGTTTCAACACTTCATTCTTCACCCCATAGTGGGATTAAGTTTACGCTGGGGGTCTCTACGAGGGTAAGTTCCTTCCTCCAAATTAATTTTATGAGAATAGACCAGGGGACTAACACCTTTTATATCAACAATGCTCCAACCTAAGGCTGACTTATGCTTACTTAGGGTCTGAATTAATTTCTCACCTTGAGACTCAGACAACTCAGATGAGATAATAATAGGAAAAGTATCACCTGTGATGGAACCAAGACTGGCCTTGTCATAAAGATTCTTTGCAAGTTCCAGATGAACCAATTACAAGATCAAGAACTAAGAAGATCAAAGAAGCAATGCAAGAATTGATGCAATCCACTTGAGACAAGTCAAGCAAGAGCCCAATAGTCAAAATGGGCTTGAAGGATGAAGATCCAATTTTGATTCATTTGAAACAAGCTATGGAAGAGGGCAATAATATGACTTAAAGGCCTTAGGCACTTGAAAGATTTTAAATTATTTAAATCATTTAAATGAATTATTTTATTAGTTTAGAATAATTGGGCTTTATGATGTTTGGTTCACATATGTCTTATTTTTATGAATTAGGGTTTTTGGGAAGGCTTGTATTTTGGCCAAGGGCTTATTTGGAAAGTTGCAATTTTAGGAACTAGGGTTTTGAAGAGAGGTACTATAGCGCGGCACTGTTCACGTCTGAAACACTGTAGCAGCACACTATTCATCCAGGGATATTTTTGGAACAAAGGGGTTTATTTTGGGCTAGGGTTTCAATTAGGTTTAGGTTTAAATACTCTTTGTAGCCTCATTTTAATCAATTTATGAAATTTGATGATTTATTCATTATGAGTTGAGTTTTACTCCTCTTGTTCTTAATTGAACTTTTGAACTTATCAAAGGTAAATCACAACTTTTGTGGCGTTCCTCCTTGTAATCTGGCTTCTTGACACGGATTCTTCAACGGGTCTAGATTTTAATATAATCTAGGTTCTTGAAACGAATTCTCTTCGGGTCTAGATTCTCTATCCATTGACTTAATTTTGGCTTTCTTGGGTGAGTTTTCAAATTGATTGTGTGTTCAAGGGATTCCCTTCCTGCAGGTTCATATTATTTGATATTCAGAGTTCGGTTTCCAATCAGGTCTGATTCTATCTTTTATTTACAGCATCTTTAATTCTAGGGCTTCATCGTTCTAGGGTTGCAAAAAAAAAAAAAAGAAACAAAAAGTACGCTGCCAAAAGTCTTAGGGTTTTGGGTTTGGCTGAAATTTGGATTTCCTAGGATTTTAAAATTCTAGGGTTTCTTGCATCTCTAAGTTTGTCAATTGCTTTGAGTGCCATTCCATTGGTTCTCTTCTATTTCATTGTCAATTCTTGTATGTTTGAATTCAATTGCTTGATTTTCAATTGAATATTGTTATTTGTGATTGAATTAGAGAAAAGAAAAGAAAGGAAAGGAAGGGAAAAGAAAAGAAAAGAAAAGGAAAGGAAAGAAAAAAAAAAGGAAAAGAAAAAAAAAATCGAAAAAAAAAATTCGAAAAAAAAAAGGGTAGCATTCTTATATGTTGCTACATAGTTACAAAAAAAAAAAGAGAAAGAAAGACATTTGTTGATTGAGCCTTATCATCAAAGGGGCTGAAAACATCTTTCAAGTTAGTATCTTGTTTTATTATTACTCTTTTCCTCATATAAATTCCTTGAGTCTCGTGTCATTTTATTCATTCCTTGTTTCTTGTTCTTGTTTCTTGCATCTGTATTACTGGTTGGAATAATACAAGGTTGTATTGTCTTGATTTAGTTCAACTAGTTCTAAAAGAACTTGAACGAGAAAACTATTGAAGTAAAATGCAAGAGAGTGTGAGACTATTATCGGAAAAAAGTCAATTAAGTGTGAAACACGAGTGGAGTGCCATTATTCGAGAGTAAATACGTAAGGGAGTGTATGAGATTTTTCACTAACATTCTTTTTGTGCAGCATATTATGATATCTCATAGGAGTGACTAATCACCAAAGGGGATGACAGATAACTCATCATTTGTGTTGCAAGCCATGTAACAACAGTTTGAGTGGTTGAACTTGGTGTTGGGTGAAGTGAGAGATAGGATGGATCAACGAGAAGTCTTGATCAGAAATTTGCAAGGTGGGAGAGATAGGAGGCGACGTGAGCCTAGTATTGAGATTGGGTATAAGAATGAAGAGTATAGGGAGTCTTTTGTTGCTAGGCGTGCTCTCAATACACAAATTTGGATGGATGATACAGAGCAGCGGAGAGAGAATATTTTTCATACTAGATGCCACATCAATAACAAGGTATGTAATATGATCATTGATATGAAGAGTTGTATTAATTTGGCTAGCACTACTTTAGTAGACCATACAAGTTGCAATGGTTGAGTGATTGTGGGGAAGTTAAGGTAAATAAGCAAGTGCTAGTTTCTTTTTCCATTGGGAAATACCAGGATATGGTGCTTTGTGATGTAGTGCCTAAGCATGCTAACCATATTTTGTTGGGGAGGCCGTGGCAATATGATAGGAAGGTGATCCATGATGAGTTAAGGAACATGTACAATTTTGAAAATGATGGAAAAACAATCAAACTTGCTCCTTTAGCTCCAACACAGGTTCATGAGGACCAACTGAAACTGAAAAGTGAGGTTGCTCAAAAAAGGAGTGAAAGTGAGAGTGATCTAAAAAGTAAGAGTGAAAGTAAGATTGAGCTAAATACCAAAAGTGAATGTGAGATTTAGAAAAAAAGAAATAGTGAAACCTAAAAAAAAAAGAGAATGAGTTGAGAAATAATTGTGAGGCTGAGAGTTCAAAAAAAGATGAGAGTGAAGGAAAAAAAGAGAGTGAAAAGGAAAAATAGAGTGAGAGGAAAATAGAGAATGAGATCGAAACATCAAAAGAAAGAGAGAGTGAAAAAGAATATAGAGAGGTGGCTGAGAGTCATGAAAAAAGAGTTGTGCCACGGGAGAAAAAAGAAGGAGAGATTATACAGAGAAACGGAAAAATAAAAGTGAGATCTTATGCTAAGGCAAGCTTTTATACTAACGAATTTAACGACTATTTGCCTAGTGTTGTTATTTCTTTATTGCAGGGATATGAGGTCATGATTCCTAGTGGTGCGTTTAGTAGATTACCACCTATTAGAGAGATAGAACATTACATTAATTTTGTGCCAAGTACGACAATCCCTACTCAACCTTTCTTTGAAGAACATGAGTCCTTGAAGCACTTGAAGGGACAAGGTAAGTTGAATAGAATGCATGTCAAGTGGGTGCAATTCATTGAGACATTTCCTCATGTAATTAAATACACAGAAGGTAAGGAAAAACTTGTGGTTGATTCCTTAGCAAGAAGGTATGTCCTTGTCTTCATTTTAGATGCAAAGTTGTTGATATTTGAATATGATATAGAATTGCATGCTAATGGTGATGACTTTGCTAGTGTGCATAGAACATGTGAGAAAGCACCATATAGTAAGTTCTATAAACTTGATTGGTGTTTGTTTCAAGATGATAAACATTGTGAACCTACTAGTCTTATGTGTGAGATGTTATTGCATGGATGTGGTTTGTTGGGTCATTTTGGTATGAAAAAGATTTTAAATGTGTGGCGTGACCATGGGTGGAAGTATTGCTTGCCATTCATTGAGTTTGCATATCATTGGAGTTGTCATTTTAGTACAAAGAAGACTTTAGACTTGTTGCATGAACGTTTGTGGAAGTATTATTTGCCATTCATTGCCATATTGTATAAACGTTTGTGGGAGAATCCTTTGCCATTCATTAATGTGTTACGTGAATATTTGTGGGAGTATCATTTGCCATTCATTGACATGTTGCATGAACGTTTTTGGAAGTATCATTTGTCATTCATTAACATCTTGCATGAACGTTTGCGCGAGTATTGCTTGTCATTCATTGAGTTTGAATATAGTTGGAGTGGTCATTTTGGTGAAAGAAAAACTTTAGATGTGTTTCATGAACATTTGTGGGAGTTTTATTTACCATTCATTGACATGTTGCATGAGCAGCATTTATTGGAATATCAGTTGCCATTCATTAACATGTTGCATGAACGTTTGTTGGAGTATTACTTGCCATTCTTTGAGTTTGCATATAATTGGAGTGGTCATATTGGTGTAAGAAAAACTTTGGATGTGTTCATGAACATTTGTGGGAGTATCATTTGCCATTTATTGAATTGTTACATGGACATTTGAGAGAGTATCATTTGCTTTATTTGAGTGTGCATATTATAAAACCTTGCACACAACTATTTTTTATTCTCCCTTTGAATTTGTTTATGGTTTTAATCCACTTTTTCCTTTTAAGTTTGATATTGTTGCTTGTTGATGACCAGAGTAGCTTGGATAGACCTTTTCAAATTCTTGAAAAAATTAATGATAATCCATATAAAGTGGATCTTCAAGGTAAGTATCATGTTTCTACTATTTTCAATCTTACTAACCTCTTTCCCTTTGATCCAGGTGGAGATTCGAGGTCGAATCCTTTTGAGGAGAGGGGGAATGATGGAACCAAGACGGGCCTTGTCATAAAGATTCTTTGTAAGTTCCAGATGAACCAATTACAAGATCAAGAGTTAAGAAGATCAAAGAAGCAATGCAATGATTGATGCAATCTACTTGGGACAAGCCAAGCAAGAGCCCAATAGTCAAAATGGGTTTGAAGGATGAAGATCCAATTTTGATTCATTTGATATAAGCTATGGAAGAGGGCAATAATATGACTAAGGCCTTGGGCACTTGAAGGATTTCAAATTGTTTAAATCATTTAAATGAATTATTTTATTAGTTTAGAATAATTGGATTTTAGGATGTTTGGCTCACATATGTCTTATTTTTATGAATTAGGGTTTTTGGAAAGGCCTTGTATTTTGGCCAAGGGCTTATTTGAAAAGTTACAATTTTAGGAACTAGGGTTTTGAAGAGAGGTACTGTAGCGCGGCACTGTTCACGTCCGAATCATCGTAGCGCTGCACTGTTCACTATAGCCGAAACACTGTAGTAGTGCACTATTCATCCAGGGATATTTTTGAAACAAAGGGATTTTTTTTGGGCTAGGGTTTCAATTAGGTTTAGGTTTAAATACTCTTTGTAGCCTCATTTTAATCAGTTTATGAAATTTGATGATTTATTCATTGTGAGTTGAGTTTTATTCCTCTTATTCTTAATTAAACTTTTAAACTTATCAAAGGTAAATCACAACCTTTGTGGCATTCCTCCTTGTAATCTGGGTTCTTGAGACGGTTTCTTCAACGGGTCTAGATTTTAATATAATCTAGGTTCTTGAAACGAGTTCTCTTCGGGTCTAGATTCTCCATCCATTGACTTGATTTTGGCTTTCTTGGGTGAGTTTTCAAATTGATTGTGGGTTCAAGAGATTCCCTTCCTACGGGTTCATATTAACCTAGACCAAGGAAAGCATGCTTTAAACCCTTAGGTAGAGGCTTCAAATCAACTTTGGGTGCTTCCACACTTGAAGGAATTTGTTTTGCACTTCTCTCAGGCAACTCCTCAAACTTCGGTTGCCATGCCCGAGTAGCATTATCCTGAGTTCTATAAAAAATAGCACAAATATCAATTACATCAGATGGATCACTAATAGGATAAAACTCAGAATTAACAAGAAAATACTCAAGGAGATCAAAATCATGAGCTATAGAAACTCCCCTATCCATGAGTGAGTTAATCATGTATATCTGTTGGCTCTCATCATCATCTTCTGGCTGTTTTGCAATATAAAAGATATTCACCTCAAGGGTTATGTTTCCAAAAGACAGCTTCATGAGCCCATTCCTGCAATTAATAAGAGCATTAGCAGTAGCAAGGAAAGGCCTACCTAAAATCAAAGGAATTTTAGTAGTATCAACAGCAGAGCTAGTGTCAAGGATTAGGAAATCAACAGGATAATAAAATTTATCAATTTGAATTAGAACATCCTCTACCACACCCCGGGGTACTTTGATTGAACGGTTAGCCAATTGCAATACCATAGTGGTTGGTTTGATTTCTCCCGTCCCCAACTGCAAATAAATAGAATATGGCATTAGATTCATCCTAACTCCTAAATCTAACAAAGTTTGCCCAAACTCATGATTTCCAATGCTGCATGCAATGGCTGGACAACTAGGATCCTTGTACTTGGAAGGAATCCGCTGCTCAATTAGAGCACTCACTTGCTCTATTAGGAACGCAGTCTTCTTCACATGGTACTTCCTCTTAACTGTACACAAATCCTTGAGAGCTTTTGCATAAGTAGGCACTTGTTTAATCACATGTAAAAGAGGAAGATTGATTTTTACTTGTCTTAGATTCTCTAAGATTTCAATGTTAGGATCCATAGTTCGCTTGCTTGATTTTAATGCTTGAGGGAATGGTACCTTAGTAGGACTCTTTGTCATTTCTGGTTCCTTGGGTAGCTCGGCATCACTACTATCTTGATCTTTTTCCACATCCTCTGATTTGTTCGTTGTTGGGATGTGTAATGACTTACCACTTCGTGTCACAATGGCATTCACATCCTTCAAATTCTCTTGTGCCATGTGTTGACCACGGGGTGCGGATTGAGATTGAGAAGGGAACTTATCTCGCTCATTCACACTCAAGGAGCTCATCAATTTGAACACTTGGCTCCTTATCTCCTTATTTTCCTCCACAACCTGCATAATCAAAGATTCAAACTTTTGGTTAGTCTTACCCAGTACTTCAATAAAAGCATGCAAAGTGTCTTCTAAAGGACTCCTAGAAGATGAAGGTGCATGATATGGTGCAGAATATGATTTAGGGAGTTGTGAAGGCGGCTGGTTTTCAGACTTCCAGCTAAAATTGAGGTGATTGTGCCACCCCAGATTATAGGTATCAGAGTAAGGTGTAAAAGACTTCTTGTCCATACCTAAGGCATTACTTTGTTCCTCATACAACCCTCTCATCTTAGCAAGTGTGGGACACTCTTGGGCGAGGTGATCTACCCCGCCACACACAAAGCATGGTCCAAAAGACTCTGCATAATTAGCCAGGTGTGTTGGCTTCAAGTCCTTAGTCTTTAATACCTCTAGCTCCTTAGTGAGCATCTCAACCTTTGCCTTTAAGTTATCCTCTTCCCTGAGATGGTAAATTCCACCACCATTTGAGTTTCCTGCAGGTCGTGACCTATTTGTGCTCTCAATAGCACTGGATCCAGTCTAAGTGTGAGCTTTTTCAGCAAGCTCATTGAGGTATTCTATGGCCTCATCAGGATCTTTCTGTAAGAACTCACCATTACACATCATCTCCACAAATTGGCGCTCTCTATATGTAAGTCCCTCATAAAAATAGCTCACTAGGCACCAATTCTCATACCCATAGTGAGGACACATACTCAACAACTCCTTAAATCTCTCCTAAGATTGATACAAACTCTCACTATCGTTTTGTGCAACGGTGGAGATTTGCCTTTATAAAGCGTTGGTCTTATGTTGGGGAAAGTATTTATCAAAGAAGATTTGAGTCATCTCACTCCATGACCCAATAGATCAGGATCTCAGTGAGTATAGCCAACTCTTAGCTCTATCCTTCAAAGAGAAAGGAAAGAACTTAAGTCTCACAATGTCATCAGTTGCATTATGACTATGAAAAGTCGCAACTACTTCCTCAAACTCCCTAATGTGCATATATGGATTTTCATTTTCCAAGCTATGAAAAGTAGGGAGTAACTGTATCATCCCTATTTTAAAATCCAGTTGGCGAGTATTAGCTGGAAACATGATGCATGATGGTGTGACTGTGCGTGTAGGATGGAGGTCATCCTGAAGAGTTCTAGTGGGTTCTTCTTCGTGTTCACTCATTTCTTCAGGACTAGATTGATTGTCAAATAAAGGATTTAAAAAGTTTGATCCTGACTCTAGCAGAGGCTTATAAGCAAATCTACCCAAAGCGTCTCTATATTTTTGTGCATGCAAGGTAACAAAATATTCAAAAGAGAAAAAAATACAGCAAGCAAAAAGAAGGAACGAAGTTACCGCCTTTACAAACTGCTGAAAAGAAAAACAATCTAGCAATTCTTTTATCGTCTCCTCAGCAATGGTGCCAAAATTTGATTACGCCCAAAGAATAAAGCGGTAGTTGTAGCACAGCTTTGGGGTGTAATCAAATTTTGGCACCCTTGATGGGGAGACGGTAAAAGAATTGCTAGATTGTTTTTCTTTTCAGCAGTTTGTAAAGGCGGTAACTTCATTCCTTCCTCCTCTTCAGCCTCCTTGTAACAGTCCGCTAGAAATTCATTGGTGGAATTTCTATTGACTTTAGAAACCTCGTGAAAATCCTATAAGTTTTCACGAGTCGACCAATCGCGCATGTTTTAGTTTATCAACATAGTCAGTGTTATCACTCATTATAGTGCTAGAAATATGAGTTGAATTATTTGAGATAGTAAGAAGTGTCAGAATTGCATTATAGTCTACGCCATCAGACTCAGTTGATTATTTAGGATTTTATGGCGTATTAACCCATTTTCATAATTTCGGACGAAACACCTGTTTGAAACTGTGATTTTATTTTTAGGGGTACTTCGAGGTTGAATTTCGATAAACGATTTTCACTATAGGTTAATATGAATATTTAGGATTTTTCAGTACTAAGTTTATTATATATATTTTTGGAGTGAATAGTAACCTCAATAAGCGCACCAAGTACAGTGTTTTCAAAATCACAGTGTAGAATGTCCAAATTAGGTTAGAGAAGTTTTATTTAGACACTTGGCAAGATCTTAGCCACACTCAGTGAATAGTATTAGACATTTGGCTCAAAGAGGAACCATGAGTTGGATTATGGAGGAATCAAAGTGTGAGATCATGCCACCTAAGCGAAACCGTATTCTTTTTCATCTGATCAAATTGTGCCAGATCAAAGAGAGTTTCAACCCTAGTGAAACCCTAAATGGTTGGAATTCAATTGAAACCCCAAAAGCTTGGTTGAAACCGAAACCCTAAACGGTTTCCCCAAACCCTAATGTTGGCCTCTAAACCCTTTTAATCCGATTTTTAGCATTGTGTTTAATCACTTGATTAAATCATTTCCACATGCTATTAATTTCTCAAATTCTTGTTATGACATCACTATCCAACCTTTTAAACCTTGGAATTTGATTGGGCCAAGAAAATTGGATTTGGGCTTAATAGCATCTCAAACCCTAACCAAACCTCCTTTAAACCCCAAATTGAAGCCCACTTGGTTAAGGCCCACCAAGACTCACGAATTTGGACACCTTGGCAAAGTTTCTTGAAGAAGTTTCCTCTCCCACATGGCAAACCATCCACTGCCATTGGCTGCACCCAATAGTGCCTTGATGTGAAGGAGAAATCCATCCCATCAACACCCATATCTCATAGCTGCTGCAGGCAGTCTTTTCCCCTCTCTATTCTCCACTTTATATCACATAGCCACCTCCAATCAAAGGTCATTCAAGCCCATAAATTCACCCTCCAGAAGTCTAGAGTCTTTCACGGCACCCTTCCTTTCATTTCATCACTTCTTCATCCCATTCTTAGAGAGAAACTCAAAAGAGCTCTCTCGGGCAGATTTCTGTGTCTTTTTGCGAGGAGCTTCTTGACCCTTTGTAAGTATTTTACCATGATGACTCCTTCATAAAAGTTTTTCTTCTTTGAGTTTAGTTTTTGTGGATATATTATTTGTCTCGTTCCATGCTCATTTGATCAGTCAAAAGTATTTTGAACCATGGAAAGGTCATTCTGGGCATGAAACTGGAGAGTTGTTATGTTTTGACGTTTTTGACCAAGTTAATGGACATAACCTGGTCCGAAAAGTTTATGGAGTGTTGTTAGCATGTGTTTATGAATTTTCATTGAGGTTTTATTTCATGACTAAAGCTTTTGATGATAGATTTCCTTAGATCTAGAAACTTGAAACCTGGAAGTGGAAAAACAGTTTCTGTTTTGGGAAAGGTTGAATATTTCGTGGTTTAATCTTACTCCAAAGGCTTTGATATTTTTATGTGATAATTCTAAGTCTCTTATTTGCAAGTTAGGATGTTATTTTGAAGATATTTAGTATTAGTTCTAAAGATATGATTTTTCTATGCAAGAGGATTTTGGTTAGGCCTAAGATTTGATGTTGTTGAGTTAGATCCATGTTTTATTGAGTTTTAGCCATGTGATTTTAAGTTTTATGGTTGGATCTTCTTTATGACACATTTTTAAACCATGTGATGTTTTAGTTTGAAGATCACAATTCTTTAAGCCATGGATCAAGAGATTTATCAAAGCTAGTTTAGAGAAAAGTTTTTGTTTTTGGACTAAGTGTAAAACCAAAAATTCCAAGTGTTGTTTTGTGATTTTGAATGACTCTTGTTTGATTATTTAAAGTATGGTTTATCTTAGGATGATGTTGTGAATATGTTAGAAGTAAGATTTGATTTTTTTTGGAATTCTTGGAGATGTTTTTATTAAGGTTAAAATTTGTGATTTAAGGGTTTACTTTTATTAAAAAGTTTGGATCTTTTTACAAAAGGTTTGGTGTTGATGATTAGTTTTTTCTTAATGGATATTTTAAGTGTGTTTTAAACTTAGGATGGAAAGATATTTGTTGCAAAAATTTAGTTTGATCTTGAGTTTTTAAAATTTGAAGGAATTGCAACAAATCAAGGGTAATATAGCCTATGAAAGTTTCGGACCTATCAAGTTTTAATAGTTGTATTTGGTTTTAATTTTTTTTTGAGTTGATATTTGAGTTTAGGACAAAATTTACATTAGGAATGTAAATTTTGGTAATTTTTCGACTTAGGATGTGAAATCCTTAAGTTATGGGTAAAATGGTCATTTTCCCACATGTAGAGGGTAAAATGGTAATTTTACTCTAAGTTGTCTCTTTTCAAATTTCTAATTGTTAGTAATTAAATTTCTAATTTTAGAATACCCTCTTATAGTTCCTCGTGTTTCGCGATTTATTCTCATAGAACGCGACGATCGAGGTAAGTTAGCTCTTAACTTACTATCAGTTTACTATGTATGTGTGATGGGTAAGGAAACTACAGTTTATGTTTTTATGTAGTTATATATGCCATGCTATGCCATGTCATTACATGTTTATCTATTACATGAATTATTCTGTCAGGAAATACTTATCTGTTACATAATATATTCTATCACATGTTACTATCTGTTGCAAGTATGTCACATTATGTATGTCATCTGTTACATGTGTGTCATGTCATGTAATATTTACTGTCATATGTTATGCTATGTTACGAAATATTTACTGTCACATGTTATGCCATGTTATGAAATATTATCTGTTACACGTATGCCATGTTATGAAATGTTGTCTATTACACTCATGTCTCAAAGTATGTCATGTCAACCATCTTACGTTCATGTCACATTACACTACGTCAGGACATCTATCTTTTCATATTCATGTCATCCTGTCTCGTCAGTTTTGTTAAGTTATTCACGTCAATCACGACCCTAAGCGCTAGGATGGGGTAATATCCTAGTGGAACTCCTTTGTTCACGCTAGAGTGTTTAAATAGGTGTGAAATTCCCTGAGTTGACGAAGTACAGTTAACAGGTTGTGAATGGGGCCTAACTAGCTGGTCACCGGAGCGCACCAGGCACTAACGCCGATGGAGCCATACCTTATTTTACGTGTGTTCGCAGCAAGTGTGACACAAACAAGTCATGGGGCCACAACAACTGTTAAGCATGAAGTATGGGGCCACAACAACTGTGGAGCATACACTACGTGAGACACAGCAATTGTGACACGTAGAATACGTAGGGCCACAACAACTGTGGAGTACGTATTAACGCACTCACAGCTGGTATAGATACCTATGTTGTGATGCGGTAATCGGTAGGGATACACGGTTCAAGGGGACCCGTGTAGCACCCGTATGGTCAGTTACATGATTAAATCTATTGAATAAGATTCCAAGTTCATGTATTTCACGTTCAAGTTATGTTTCACGTTATGTTATGTTCAAGTTTACGTTCATGTCAAGTTTCAAGTTTATGTCACATTCATGCTATGTTTCAAGTCTATGTTATGTTTCAAGTTCATGTTCATATCAGGTTATGTTCACGTTCAAGTTCATGTTTATGTTATGTCATGTTCACGTTCACGTCATGTTTCAAGTTCACGTTTATGTTATGTTATGCTCAGGTTCATGTTATTTTCAAGTTCATTTTCAAATTATGTATGTTCACGTTCATACTATGTTTCAAGTCCATGTTATGTTTTAGGTTCATGTTCATGCTATGTTGCTAGTCCATGTTGTGTTTTAAGTTTACGTACATGTTATATCATGTCAAGCTAAGTTTCAGTTTCAGTTCAAGTTATGTTAGCTCATGTCATGTTCTGTCAAGTCACGTTATGCTTATTATTTCATGTCATGTTATGTCAAGTTATGCTATGTTATTATTGATTTTGATTATGCATTCATGATTTTACTGCCATGCATGCATCATTAACCTATGTGGAAGTTTCCTGTTAACTTGCTGAGATTTGTAATCAAATCTCACCGTGGTAGTCCCAACTACCATTCCCCCCGAATGGTAGGTGATGTGTAAGGATCAAAACAGGGAGCAGACATTGGTAGACTGGAGGAGGTTGACTAGATGCAACGCGGAGTTTGCAGCCTCTATAGTTAGGTCTTTGGATAGTATTTCGGCATCGTTAGTCGAGTTACGCGAGTTACTCAACGAATTTGCCTGATAATGTATTTTGGCAATGTAAATATGGAGTCTAGTTTCCCATGTGTTAAGATTACAGTCTACTGAGACCCGTACTGTAATCGTGGATGTTTTATTTGTTAAGTATGAATGGATTTTGCTTTAATTATTTGGGATATTATAAGCTTGGTACATAGTATTGCTCAAAAAAAAATTATCCACTGCGAATGTTGCATAATGCTAGATGCATGTTAGGAATATTGCATCTTATATGATATGAACGGGGGCAAGTAACCTTATGTTGCATGTCCCAATGCTTCGGATGTCCGTCCGATCCCAAGCGGAATCTGGGGGCGTCATAGGGTGGTATCAGAGCAATACGTCTCTGGGTTGTAAATCCACATGTCATTAGGAAATGCACCAAATATTAGGCTTGAAATTTTAGTATTTATTAGGCTTGAATTTCCTGAAATATAAGAAGTAGTATGTGGTTGTAACACCTGTACTCGTGTGTTTTTGGAAGTGACACATGACTCACAGTAGGATACCTCAGAACCCTGAGGGAGTTACCAATCAAGAGAATCAGAATTTTTCCCGATGGATGGAAGATTCATTGAAGCTGTACGTTTGCTGGTTGACGTGCTTAGACAACAACAATAACAGCAAGCACACGTACCCAGACTCGGAGTTTGGGAACTGTCAAGCCATTGAAGTTTGTAACTTGTACACTGTTGATTCAAGTGAGTCCCTGTTTTTAGTAATTGTGGTATTACACAAGAGTTTAGTTTGGAAGCTGAATTGTTACGTAGGTGGTAAGAGTAACAATTCTCATGAAGAGTATTATTGTTCATATCAGGGTAGATATAGGATACAATTTAACAGTTGAATGAAGGATATTGAAGGTTGATAAATTAGTATTCTGTATATTTGGAGTTGTCTCCCATGTTTTGAGATTACAGTCTACTGAGACCCGTACTGTAATCGTGGATGTTTTATTTGTTAAGTATGAATGGATTACGCTTTAATTATTTGGAATATTATAAGTTTGGTGCATAGTATTGCTCAAAAAAAAAAATATCCGCTGCGAATGTTACATAATGCTAGATGCATGTTAGGAATCTTGCATCTTATATGACATGAACGGGGGCTGGTAACCTTGTGTTGCATATCCCGATGCTTCGGATGTCCGTCCGATCCCAAGCGGAATCTGGGGGCTTCACACTCCTCATGATATCCTTATATAGGGTAGGAAAGAAACCCGAATATCTTCATGATTCCTGCTTAGAAAAATCGCCTAAATCTTAGGACTTATTTTTGCAGCCACAAACATACTTCAGAAATTCAAATTTCAAAATTTGTATTAGAGACAAAATCATAGCCCTTTAAGTTAGTTTTCCAACGCATTTGGAATCGAATCAATCCGATATGTGAGCAGAAAGTTATGTTTGAAATACTAAAGTATATCTTGACAGTCTCCTATAGCATGTTGGACTCTAACTATTTCTCTTGATCCAATTACTCTTAAACCCCATCATTATCCTTATTTGAAGAGTCCTACACTTATTGAAAGTTCTTAGGTTGTTCCAACTCTTGCCCATTTGAAAGTCCTTTAAATTTGACTGGATTTTGACTTATTCTTTTATAGTCCTTGAAATTAGACATAAAAATCTGCTTAGGATTATCTCAAAATAAATAGAAACTCAATTCAAGAATACACATTAATTCCTATAATTTCTATTCATATTTTAGCATTATAGTCCAATAATTGGGTATTTAGAATACACTTTCGTACACTCATCAGGATGGTAGTGATGGGGTGCCCGAGTTAGTTGATGCTAATGATGATGATGGACTGGTATATCCTATGACAGGTGAGTCTATTGTTGCCAAGCATGCTCTCAATACATACATTAAGGTGGATGATGCAGAGCAACAGAGAGAACATTTTCTATACTAGATGCCACGTCAACAATAAGGTATGTAGTATGATCATTGATGGGAGGAGTTGTACTAATGTGGCTAGCACTACTTTGATTGAGAAATTGAATTTACCAACTTTAAAACACTCTAGACCATACCAATTGCAATGGTTGAATGATTGTGGAGAATTTAGGGTAGATAGCCAAGTGTTAGATATTTTTTCAATTGGGAAGTATTAGGATGAGGTGCTTTATGATGTTGTGCCTATGCATGCTGGCCATATTTTGTTGGAGAGGCCATGGCAGTATGATAGGAGGGTGACACATGATGGGTTTAAGAACATGTATAGCTTTGAAAAAGAGGGAAAACAATCAAGCTTGCTCCTTTAACTCCAAACCAGGTCTATGAGGACCAACTGAAATTGAAAAGTGAGGTTGCTCAAAAAAGAAAGAGAGAAAATGGGAGTGATAAAAAAAGAAAGAGAGAAAAAGAGAGTGATCAAAAAAGAAAGAGTGAAAAAGAGATTGAACAAAAGTGGGTACTAGAGAAGACAAAGGATCTTCAAAAGCAAGTTGAGGATTTAATGAGCAAAGGGTACGTGAGGGAGAGCATAAGCCCATGTGCAATACTAGTGCTACTAGTGCCAAAGAAAGATGGGACGTGGATGATGTGCATTGATTGTAGGGCAGTCAACAATATCACGGTAAAGTATTACCATCCCATTCCTAGATTAGATGATATGCTTGATGAATTGCATAGCTCATGTATTTTCAGTAAAATTGATCTTAAAAGTAGGTACCATCAAATTAGAATGAAAGAGTGTGATGAATGGAAAACTGCTTTTAAGACTAAGTATGAGCTTTATGAATGATTGGTTATGCCATTTGGATTTACAAATGCGCCCAGTACTTTCCTGAGATTAATGAACTATGTCTTACGTGCATTCATAGGCAAGTTTATGGTTGTGTATTTTGATGATATCCTAGTGTACACCAAGGACTTAAATGAACATATTGAGCGTTTGAGATATGTGTTTGATGTGTTGAGGTGTGAAAAGTTGTATGCTAATTTCAATAAATGTACCATTTGTATGGAAAATGTTTTTTTTTTTTTTGTTATGTTAGTACAAAAGGTATTGAGGTGGGTGAAGAGAAAGTCAAGGCCATCAAGGAGTGGCCAACGCCAAAAAGTATCACTGAGGTAAAAAGCTTTCATGGCCTAGCTAGCTTTTATCGGCTTTTTGTTAAAGATTTTAGCACCATTATTGCACCACTCATTGAAGTAATTAAAAAGAATATTGGGCTTCATTGGGGGCTTGATCAAGAGAATGCTTTTACCACCATTAAGGAAAGGTTATACTCTGCACCTATGTTAGCATTACCTAACTTTAACAAAACTTTTGAAATTGAATGTGATGCCACAAGAATAGGGATTGGAGCCATTTTGATGCAGGATAGGTGATCCATTGCCTTCTTCAGTGAGAAGCTAAGTGGGGCATCCCTTAAGTACCCTACTTATGATCAAGAGCTTTATGCTCTTATCCGTGCCATATAGACTTGGCAGCACTACCTGTGGCATAGGGAATTTGTGATCTACACTGATAATGAATCATTGAAGTATCTCAAAGGTCAAGGTAAGTTGAATAAAAGGCATGTTAGGCGGATGGAATACATTGAGACATTTCCATGTCATTCGATACAAGCAAGGTAAGGAGAATATTGTTGTTGGTGCTTTTTCTCAGAGGAGTAGCTTGGATGGACAAAAGAAGACAGAGTTGGTGAAGTCATTTTGTGAGAGGGTACGGCTTCAAATTGCCCAAAAGAATGAAAGGGTTTCTTTCCAAGCCAATAAAGGGCGAAGGCAAGTCATCTTTGAACCAAGAGATTGGGTTTGGGTTCACATGCGCAAAAACAGATTCCCAGCCCATAGAAGGAATAAGTTGCATCCTCGAGGAGATGGATCTTTCCAAATTGTTGAAAAAATTAATGACAGTACATATAAAGTTGACCTTCTAGGTGAGTATAATGTTTCTGCTACTTTTAATATTTCTGATCTTCTTCTTTTGATGTAAGTGAAGATTTGAGGTTAAATCCTTTTGAGGAGAGGGGGAATGATGGGAACCAAAGTGGGCCATCTTAAAGATCCTTTGCAAGCTCCAGATGGACCAATTCAAGATCAAGAATCAAGAAGATCAAGGAAGCAATGCTAGGATTGGTGTAATATACTTGGGATGAAGCTAGCAAGAGCCCAACACTCAAGATGGGTGTGGCGCCCCCAACTTCCATGTACGGACACGTACAGAAATCAAGGCATCGGGATGATGACGACATAGTCATGCACCCCATCGACATGTGCCAAGTGTGTGTAATGCAACACATGTACAATAAATAATATAATACAATAGTACTGAAAATCCACATGTCAACATAATACAATAAGCATAAGCGAATAATTAACTTCAAATACAAAATAGCCAATGTCCCTAGTCCTTAGGCGGAGCCACATCCTTGGGCTCAGCCTCCTCAAAACCTACATTAAAATCATCGATCCCACAAAAATGGTACCGTAGGTAAGTAAAACCCAAAATGTTCCAAGACATAAATATATTAAAATAACTAACGCTATGCATGCATATGATGACAAAAGTGCAAAATTCGAGAAAAACACAATTTCTTGAAAATCATAATTTTTTCCACGCACGCCAAAAATCACCATTTGGCACAAAACTAAAATCCATGAATAAATCCATTAATTCCAATTTTAACCGTATGCATCATGGCCTCCCCTAGGGACTATCCACATACTCTGGCTCCCTTCGTCACCCCACGAGTAACAACCGTACGAGTGATGCATAATCAGTGATGCCCAGTTCCCCGCCCTCCGCGTACATAACCAAGCATCCTCTGACTTCTGTCAGCACAAGGGGCCACAGAGTCGGATTGAGAGCGCTACCATCCCGTCCAAGTCTCGGGCAACAGCCCTAGGAGATGACACTAAGTATATTCCGCTTCCGAGTACCTAGAGAGCTCCACCGAGATAATACCCCATCTCGGCTTGAGGGTGATACACACGCATCCGAAAAGCCTTTTTCACATTAAACACAGTTTCCAAAACACACACTCAAGAATACATGCACAATGCTAAGAAATCGACCAATTTCTAACAACCAACAATTATCAGTAATTTTTCAACAACTAACACAGTCAAACCAGATAACCAAATCACAGTTTATAAAATAGGTTAGTGCAAAAATATACTTAAGTCTTAAAAGCTTTTTGGAGAAATACTTACAGTGCTATAAAGTAAATTTAGGAGGATCATGGAGGTGCAAAAGGCTGCTGGAAGGCAACGTAATAGTGTAAAAACACTATGGCCAAAATACACAGAAAATCCAAATTCAAACAGGGTCAAACGAAAACTAGGGAAAGGTAGGATAGGGCCTATAGAAGGTGCTGAAGCTAGTAGAAGCGACGGTTGGCCGTGGGTGGTGGCCGAAATGGCAGTGGAAGGCTAAAAAGGGTGAACTCGGAGATGTAGACAATAGGGCTTTACGTGTGACGGATCGGAGCTGGGGTTGGGTGGGTTAGGACGGCAAGAGGCCTATGAAGAAGTGATGAAAAGATGGAGGCCAAAGGTGGCTAGATGACAGCGAAAGGGGAGGAGAAAGGCCGCAGCTTGAAGCCGTGCGAGTGGGCTGACGGTGGCACGAGACAGCCTGAAATGGATGGTGGTGATCACTGACCGAAGGGGAAGAGAATGGTGCCGGCGGTGAGAGCCACGGACAGCAGGCGGCAATGGGCTGGAAGTGAAGGCCGAATGGCGTGGGGGAGAGGAGAAAGGGATGTCGCATGGGTGAGAGGGAATGCAGCAGAGAAAGAAGAAAGAATAGAAGAAAAAGAAAAGAAAGGGAAAAAGGAAAAGGAAGAAAAAGAAATGAGGTCCAATCCTCACAACTTTTGGGAGACAACTGATTCTCAAAATAACTATTTTTAAAATAATAAATTAAATAAATCAATATAAACTCAAATAGTTAAAGTAAAATATTAAACTCCAACAATAATATTTTTTAAAATAAAAAGTAATTTAATTGCAAAACACTAATTAAAATTATGAAAGTACATTAAAATTATTTTCGATTTAAAAAATCATAAAATAATCTCATGAAAACACGTTAAATTAAATTAAAAGGCTCAAAATCAAATATTTAATTAAAAAGCCATTCAATAAAAGCACGTAAAAATCGGGGTGTCACAACCTGCCCCTCTTAAAATAAATTTCGTCCTCAAAATTGTAGGGTCAAACATCCATGCTAAAGACAGGCATGAGATGTGACTAAAAGTAGGCTTAAGAGACGTACCGCCATTCATCTAAACAAATATAGGTATTGCTCCATGATGTCTGCTTCTCTTTCCCAAGAGAAATCTTGAGCCAATGGATCACCCCAAGCTACCTTCACCAAAGGTATTGACTTAGATCTCAACCTTTGCTCCTTCCAATCTACAATCTGCATCGAGGCAACCTCATAAGTAAGGTCAGGCTGAAGTTGAATGCATCTTGGATCGACAAAACGCGGCTCTTGCTGACCAAAATTTTTATTCAACGAGGACACATGGAACACATCATGAACTTCTCCAAAATACTCTGGCAAAGCAATTCTGTAAGCAACAACCCCAACCTTCTCCAAAATCTGAAAAGGTCCAACATACCTTGGGCTAAGATTTCCTCTCTTACCAAAGCGCTTAACACCTTTTATAGGAGAGATTTTGAGATAAACCCAATCACCTTCCTCAAAAGACAAGTCTCTTCTCCTTGAATCTGCATAACTTTTCTGTCGACTTTGTGCTGCTGCCATTTTAGCTCTTATAATTCATACCTGCTCTTGCATTTCTTGGATTAATTCAGGCCTAATTAATTTTCTCTCACCGACTTCATCCCAATACAAGGGCGATCTGCACTTCCTCCCATATAATGCTTCATACGGAGTCATCTGAATGGAGGTATGGAAGCTATTATTATAAGAGAAATCTATAAGTGGCAGATGATTTTCTCAGCTTCCCTGAAATTCCATGACACACGCTCTCAGCATATCCTCTAAGGTCTGAATAGTATGCTCATATTGACCATCAGTCTGAGGGTGATAAGCAGTATTGAACTTCAAATTACTGCCTAGCGCTGCTTGCAAACTCTTCCAAAAACACGACGTGAACCGCGGGTCCCTATCCGACACAATACTCTTGGGTACTCCATGCAACCTCACAATCTCCTTAACATACAACCGCGCTAATTTACCCAAAGAGTGGGCATTATTTACAAGCAAGAAATGAGCACTTTTGGTCAACCTGTCCACAATCACACAAATTGAATTCTTTCCCCTTGGAGTCCTTGGCAAACTCACAACAAAATCCATAGTAATATCATCTCACTTCCATTTAGGAATAGAAAGTGGTTGAAGTTTACCAGCGGGTCTTTGATGTTCGGCTTTCACTTAGCGGCATGTGTCATACTTCTCAATGTACAGGGCAATATCAGTCTTCATCCGTTCCCACCAAAATTTTTTCTTTAAATCTCGATACATCTTCGTGCTGCTAGGATGAACTGAATAAGGAGTCGCATGAACTTCAGTCAATATTCGCTCCTTAAATTCTGAATCTCAAGGAATAACTCTACGATCCCAAAACCGAAGAATGCCATCTTTATCCAAACTGTAATGTGAAGGTCCTTTAGACTTCCTGACTTTTTTCCTGATATCCAACAACTCCGGGTCTTTTCTTTGAAGAGTCTTTACTTCCTCAAAATTATCAACTCGGACATCCATTACCGGGGATAATAATTCTTCTTACTGCGAACTCTTAATAAGAAGTCTTCTCATCCCACAAAGGAGAAAGTCCACACCTAAAGATTATGCTTCATCTAAAAATTCTGATTTCCGGCTCAACACATCAGCAGCTAGATTTACTTCCTCGGATGATACTTGATCTCGCACTGTAGTCGCTAATTAGCTCTAGCCATCGCCTCTGCCTCATGTTGAGATTCTTCTAGGAAAATGAATGCTTCAAACTTTTATGGTTGGTGTAAACTTCACACACCACACCATATAGATAATGTCGCCAATCTTGAGAGCAAATACTATTGCTGCTAACTCCAAGTTGTGAGTAGGATAATTATTTTCCTAATCTTTCAGCTGACAAGATGCATAAGCAACAACTCGTCCTTCCTGCATAAGAACACACCCTAACCCAAACTTGGATGCATTGCTGAAAACCACAAATGGCTTATTTGACTCCAGAAGAGCCAATACCAGTGCTGTTGTCAACATTCTTCCTGGTCAACGCAGTGAGAGGTCCAGACAATCAGAAAAATCCTACTACAAATCTTCGATAATATCCGACAAGTCCTAAAAAACTGCAAACTTCACACACTGTTGAAGGATGTGGCCAAGACAAAACAGCTTCCACCTTGCTTGGATCAACAACCACTCCATCTCGGGAAATCACGTGTCCAAGAAACTTAAATTCCTCCTCTCAAATTTCACATTTACTTAACTTCGCATACAAGTGATGTTCCCTTAATTTTCCAAGTACCAAGCGAAGGTGATAAGCATATTCTTCCAAATCTCGAAATAAATCAGAATATCATCAATAAAAACCACTACAAAAGAATCCAAATAGGGTCAAAATACCCGATTCATTAGATCCATGAAGGCTGCTGGTGCATTAGCTAGCCCAAAAGGCTTAACCTTAAATTTATAATGCCCATATCTTGATCTAAAGGCCATCTTGGGTACATCTTTATCTCTTATCCTTAATTGATAATATCCCAATCTCAAATCAACCTTAGAAAATATTGCTGCTCCTTGAAGCTGATCAAATAAATCATCAATCCTCAGAAGAGGATATTTATTTTTTATGGTCATCTTGTTGAGTTCTCTATAATCAATGCACATCCAGAGAGTACCATCTTTTCTTTTTTATAAATAAAAATGAGGCTCCCCATGGCGAAGTGTTTGGCTGAACAAACCCCTTGCCAACCAATTCTTGCAACTAAATCTTTAACTCTTTCAACTCAGCTGGTACCATACGGTATGGAGCCTTGTGCACTGGAGCTGCTCTAGGTTCCAAATCAATAACAAACTCCATCTCACGAACTGGAGGCAACCCAAGCAAATCATCTACAAAGACATCTGGAAATTCATCAACAATGGAAATATCCATGAAAATCTTATTTCCAAATGGCGAAGAAACCACTTGGACTAGAAAAGCATCCGCCCCACAAGCTATATCTTTCTTCACTTGAATTGCTGATATAACTGTTGGCTTCGTCCTTAGTTTACTTCGTCCTTAGTTTACTTCTTACATAATCAAAGTAATCCCCATCCAAAAGTTGAAAACTAATGATCCGATTTCTACAATTAATACTTGTAGAATACCAATACAACCAGTCCATACCAAAAATAACATCAAATCCCTACAACTTGAAAACAATTAAATCCGCATCAAGCGTTCTTCCACCAAAATCCAAAGGACAACCCAACGCGATTTTGGAGCAACACACCATCTCCCCATTAGGAAGAGCCACAACCAAAGATTGGGATAAGGGCTCCGAGACCTAGTTACATAGCCAAGCAAAGGTGGCTGATACAAATGACTAAGATGCCCCAGAGTCAAATAACGTACAGGCATAAAAATCATAGAGGTGAACTCTACCCGTAATCACCCCGACATCCTGAGTAGCTGGCACCTCATAGTCAATCTCTCCGAGGGTCATTGCATATACTCGAGCTTGAACCATTTGCCTCTGATTAGCTCTTCCACCACGTTGGCCCCCTCGACTTCTTTGAGCTTGGTTAGGGCACTCATGATATAAATGTGCCAGTTGGCCACATACATAACACAGGATCCCACTTGGATGACATTCGCCCTCATGAGCTCTATTACACCTAGGACAAATTGGAGCTCGACCTCCAATGCGTGCACCAGGGGTTGTCTATGGTCAGGCCCCAATCCTCTGTACAAATTTCTGCGGAGACCCGGAGCTGCTACCTTCTCCAGCAAAACTCCTCCTCTTTTGGCCCGGAGGGCAGCCTACAGTAAAATTGTTTTCTCGCTCAACCATAGTGGCCAAGTCAATTAACTCATGGAGAGAGGAAATCCGCTAACAAATCACAAATCTGCATATATTAGGACGCAGACCCTTTTGAAACCGCTCCACCTGTAACTCCTCGGTGGCAATAAGATGGGGCACAAAACGGCCAAGCTCCAAGAAAGCACGAGAGTACTGGTCCACAGTCATATTTCCCTGAACCAGATTATTAAATTCCAGAGCTTTCTGCCTTCTCACAGCAGGAGGGAAAAATGTATCATCAAACTCCTTTTTAAAATGCTGCCAAGACACAGCGGCTAAAGATCCAAACTCTTGGTTGAAGTTTCTGGTTGCAGATGAATTTCCTCTCTGTGTAGGGGTGTTTTCTCTTGTGGCGATACAGGTTTTAGGTTTCTTTGTGTCATTGTGGTGGGCTTGTTGGGTGAGTGGTACGCGAAATGATGGAAGGCACTCTTGAAGATATGTACAAGAAACTCTCTCTAACGGCTACAGAGAGTGAGGAGATTCAAGTTGATGTTCAGCAACTGAAAGATGCTATTATTTGCGGAGAAAAGTGTTTGGTGGTCAAACTCTTCACTGATCGTCATTATAATCGGGAGGCTTTCAAATTCACGATGAGAAGAGCTTGGCGGCCATTTCGGGACATCAGATTCAGGGAACTGAATGCGGAATTCATGTTAATTGAATTTGATGATGAGCGTGATAAGGATCGTGTGATTCGAGATGGTCCATGGTCGTTTGATAAACATTTGGTATTAATTCAAGAAGTTGAGGGACATCAACAAGTCCATCAGATCTAAATCACTAAGGCTTCTTTTTGGATTCGTCTGCATGATCTGCCTTTGATAGCACAGAATGAGTACATGGGGAATCTGATAGGGAGTAAGATTGGACGAGTAATTGAAGTGGATATTGAAAAAGGTGAGATGGCTTGGGGTGAGTTTCTGGGCGTTCGAGTTTCCATTGATATTTCTAAACCTTTAATGCGTGGAAAGATGGTGAATATTGGTCTGGCGGAACTTGTGTGGATTCGGTTTTGTTATGAACATTTGCCAAATTTTTGTTATTGCTGTGGCCTTTTGAATCACTGTCATCTGACCTGTGAACTATGGCATGCGAATCAGATTAGTTTTGATAGAGATGGTTTTCCTTATGGAGTTTGGTTGCATGCCAGTTCCTCAACAATGTTGGAAGGAAAATTTGTTATCACAGGGTGGGAGAGAGATTTTACTTAAGGCAGTGGCACTTTCAATCCCAACCTACTCTATGAGCTGTTTTCTCTTACCTATTAGTTTTGTTGCTGATTTGGAAGCCATGATGGCTAAATTTTGGTGGGGACAACGAAAAGATGAAAAGAGAATCCATTGGATGAGTTGGAAAAATATGTGTGACCAAAAAGGAAAAGGAGGTCTTGGTTTTAAGGATTTACATATCATCAACCTGGCTTTATTAGCGAAACAGGGCTGGCGGATTTTGCAGGAGACTGATTCACTCATTCATAGAGTTTTCAAGGCGAAATATTTTCCTCATGGGGATTTTTTGAATGCTGGATTAAGTAAGAGACCTTCGTTTACTTGGCGAGGAATTTGGGAGGCGAAGAAAATGATGGGAAATGGATGTTTATGGAGGATAGGTGATGGTAAGGTTGTGAAGCTTTGGCATGATCCTTGGATTCCTGGGCATTTATCTCTGAGGAAGGAAGATGTTTTAATAGCTGATGAGTTTCGAGAAGCCACTGTCGACAGCTTGATCGACCTGGTTTCTAGAGGCTGGAATGTAGCTCAACTTAGAGTTCTCTTCAATCCAAGTTTGATTTCAGACATTTTAAAGGTGATGATTTTTCCAAATGCCCAATCTGATAAGGTTATTTGGTTTCCCGAAAGGAGTGGGAATTTTAGTGTAAAAAGCAGTTATAGACTGTTCAAGAATCATCTTTAAGGTTGCCAAGGAGAAAGTTCTAATGAAAGGCAACAGCAGTCTTTGTGGAAAGCATTGTGAAATATGAGACTCCCAAACAAGATTAAGGTGTTTGTGTGGAGGGCATGCAAGGAGATTTTACCTTCACAAAAAAACCTTCTCAAGAAGCATGTTGATGTTGCTGCATCTTGCTGTTTCTGCCATCAACAAGTTGAAGATACAGGGCATGCTTTACTCTACTGTCCAGAGATCCATTCTAGCTGGTCTTTTTTCTTCCCTTTCTTTCAACAGCTAGGCAGAAATTTATCAATTTTACAAGTAGCTTTGGGAGTGTTTAAGCAGGGTCAGAGGGAGGATTTATCTTTATTTTTTGCCATTGCGTGGGGTTTTTGGTGGAGGAGAAATCAAATGGTTCATGAGAAGAATAATATAGCAGTGCAGCAGGTGATTGATCATGCCCTTTCTATTAAATGTGCTTATACTGATCTGAAATGCTTGTCTAAGAGGAAAGTTGGAGATTTTTTTGCTTGGAAACCTCCACCTTTGGGTTGGCTGAAACTGAATGTAGATGGTGCTGTTTTTAGTAATAATCATACGGCAGGTGTGGGGTTGGTTCTCAGAGATGATGTTGGCAAGGTGATTCTAGCAGCAAGTAAGGTGGAATCAGAAGTGACTTCTGCAGAAGCTATTGAAATGTTGGCTGTGTTCCGTGCTTTACAATTATGTACCAGCATGGGTATTCAGAAGTTACTGGTGGAATCCGATTGTATGTTGGTGATCCAAGTGCTCAATAATGAAATAGTTTTTGATGCTCTGTTAGTTCCTTTATTGAGTGAAATAAGGAAAATTTCTAGAGTTTTTGTAGAGTGTCAGTTTCAACATATTTATAGAGAAGGTAATAGGGTGGCTCATGTGCTTGCCCGGTACGCTTCTAATGTTGAGAGTATCTGTATGTGGTCTGAATGTTGTCCAGACTTCCTTTCTCAAGCTGTTTGGCTTGATTATTGTCTGTGACCTTTTTTATTAATGAAAGTTTCCATTTTCATATAAAAAAAAAAAAAAGATCCAAACTCTCTCTCTAGGAGATTTTGCTTCACTCTCCACCAATTTGCTGCTTCTCCTTGCAGCAGATAACTAGCATACAAAACTTACTAAGCTTCCATGCATCCACAAATTTCAAACGTCCTTTCAATTCCATTGATCCAACCTTTAGCTTGGAGTGGATCTTCTACTCCAAAGAACATGGGGGTCCTATGCTTAAGGAACCTCTCATAAGATCACCCCACTTGCAAAACCAAATTTTGTTTAACTGGCGGTGGTCTGATATTTTGATGAAAAAGATCTGCCAACCTAGTCAAAACCCTGGCAATGGCATTATCAATCTCGCTGTGATATGATTCCCCCATAGGTTCCTTTTCTTGTCTCCTTGGCCTTACCATTTTTTGTCAAAGCATAATCCTCAACTCCACTATAGTTCCGATTAGAACGTAAAATAATATAATAAAAAAATTTAAAATAGATAATGTAACATAAAATAATTAAAAAAATAAAATAACACATCATACAAAAATAAAATAATTTCAAAACTACTTCAAATCGAGCTTCTAAAATAAATTTTGGTACTTCACCTAAGGGACACGTGGCTTTACCCAAAGCCAAACTGCTCTGATACTACCTGTGGCGCCCCCAACTTCTATGTACGAATACACACGAAAATCAAGGCATCGGGATGATGACGACATGGTCACGCACCCCATTGACACGTGCCGAGTGTGTGTAATGCAACACGTGTATAATAAACAATATGCAGTAGAATGGTTAAGTCAAATAACTAAGTACCAGAATTTAATACAATACAATAGTACTGAAAATTCACATGTCAACATAATACAATAAGCATAAGCAAACAATTAACTTCAAATACAAAATAGCCAATGTCCCTATTTCTCAGGCGGAGCCGCATCCTCGGACTCAGCCTACTCAAAACCTGCATCAAAATCTGTGATCCCACCAAAATGGTATCGCAAGTAAGTAAAATCCAAAATACTCCAAAACATAAATATATTAAAACAACTAAAGCTATGCATGCACATGATGACTAAAGTGCAAAACCCGAGAAAAATATCATTTCTTAAAAATCACAATTTTTTCTACGCACGCCAAAAATACCATTTGGCATAAAACTAAAATCCAGGAATAAATCCATTAATTCCAATTTTAACTGTATGCACCATGGCCTCTCCTAGGGACCATCCACATACTCTGGCTCCCTTCATCACCCCACGGGTAACGACCATGCGAGTGATGCACAACGAGTGATGCCTAGTTCCGCACCCTCCGCGTACATAGCCAAGCATCCTTTGACCTCCGCCAGCACAAGGCGCCACAGAGTCAAATCGAGAGTGCTACCAACTCAAGTCCCGAGTAACAGCCCCAGGAGACGACACTCAGTATATTCCGCTCTCGAGTACCCAGAGAAGCTCCACCGAGATAATACCCCATCTCGGCTTGGGGGTGATACACACGAAAAATATTTTTCACATTAAACATAATTTTTAAAACACACACCCACGCATGCGTGCACAATGCAATGAAATCGATCAATTACCACCAACCAACAATTATTAGTAATTTTTCAACAACCAACATAGTCAAACCAGATAATTAAATCATAGTTTATAAAACAGGTTAGTGCAAAAATATACTTAAGTCTTAAAAGTCTTTTAGAGAAATACTTACAGCACTATAAAGTAATTTTAGGAGGATCACGGAAGTGCAAAAGGCAGCTGGAAGGCAATGTAACAGTGTAAAAACACTGGCTAAAATACACAAAAAACCCAAATTCAAACGCAAACGAAAGTTAGGAAACAGTAGGGTAGGGCCTATGGAAGGTGGTGAAGCTAGTGGAAGCGACGGTTGGTCGTGTGTGGTGGCTGAAATGGCTGTGAAAGGCCAAAACTGATCAAATCGGAGATGTACACAATGGGACTTCACAGGTGACGGATCAGAGCTGGGGTTGGGTGGATTAGGACGGCAAGGGGCCGGTGAAGAAGTGGTGAAAAGATGGCAGCCAAAGGTGGCTGGACAATGTTGGAAAGGGAAGGGAAAAGCTGCGGCTTGAAGTCATGCGAGTGGGCTGACGGTGGCACGAGATGCCTGAAATTGATGGTGGGTGATCGTCGGCCGAAGGGGAAGAGAATGGTGCCAGCGGCGGTGGGCTGGAAGTGAAGGCTAAACGGCGTGGGGGGGAGGAGAAAGGGACATCACGTGGGAGAGAGGGAATGCAGCGGAGAAAGAAGAAAGAAAAGAAGAAAAAGAAAAGAAATGGAAAAAGAAAAGGAAGGAAAAGAAATGAGATCCAATCCTCATAACTTTTGGGTCACAACTGATCCTCAAAATAACTATTTTTAAAATAGTAAATTAAATAAATCAATATAAACTTAAAACTAGTTAAAGTAAAATATTAAACTCCAACAATAACATTCTTTAAAATAAAAAGTAATTTAATTGTAGAACACTAATTAAAATTATGAAAGCACATTAAAATAATTATCGATTTAAAAAATCGTAAAATAAAATAAATTAAAAGGCTCAAAATCTAATATTTAATTAAAAAGCCCTTCAATAAAAAGCACGTAAAAATTGGGGTGTCACAATGGGTTTAACAGAAGGACAACCAGTTTTGATCCACTTGATACAAGCTGTGGAAGACATGATTTTTTTTTTTGATAGAAATAGATTTCATTTCATTCAATAAAATTGAAGTTATAATTGTGACTTATCAATACTGGAAACAACCTGAACTACAAGCCAACCTACGCATCTGCTCTAGAGCACCCCCGCACACAAATTCTTTTGTGACAAACTTTGTCTTAACTTCTATAAAACTCTCTCTTAATAGAAAAGAGCGCTCTGTAAAAACAGAACTACACGGCATCTCTTCCAAGGAAGAGAAACACTTGCGCTATGGACTCCAAGTCCAATAGACTATTTCTTTTTTATTTTACTAAAAAAAACAAAGGTACAAAAAAACACATTAAAACTGTGTAAAGCAGAAAAAACTACAAATAAAAACTAGGGCTTCATCTCATTCTCTGCTCGCCGCCACCCTTATACCATCTTTATTCTTTTTTCTTTATTTCTTCCTTTTATTATCTTCTCCTTCTCCTTCTCCTTCTCCTTCCTACCTCTGCTCTCTTCCTAGCCTGTCCCCCTCATTGTTACCGCCGCCCACCACTATGGAATGAACCCAGATGACGCGTCCACTGTGAGTATCGACTCCCCAAGCCCAGACGGGACGAGCACCCAGCTCGCACGGACACCAGACTCCACTATGCAGAAGCCCCTCCTACAAACAATCTCCACCGCACGACACCGGCCGTAACAAACACCCGCCTCTCTCGACCAGCTTTTACCCCAGCTGCGACCATTCTAGGCCTTTTAAACTGACCTTTCGGCTCCACCACCCCTCTTCTCTCTCTTTTTTCCTTTTTCTTCATTTTCCTTTTTTTTTTTTATTCCTTCTTGCCATACCCGTGACCTCATCCCTTTACTGTTTTTATTCTACCTTGCGAACACTTGCCAGCCGATGACCATCTCACCAGGTGGCACTCATCACAAGACCGACCATCGCACAGCCTACCGATTGCCATCGCACAGCCACCCTCGATGATCATCACGACCACCGGGCGCCTCCAGCAGGCTGCATCCATCACGAGCACCGGCATCCATCTCACAGAGCACGGCCATCACGGCCAAAAGCGCACTGCACGAGCACCATCGCTCCAAACCCAATCGGCCCAACCAAAAACCTTCGAAACAGAGTGAATAACAGATGGTTCGTGGGTTTGTGATGGAGAACAGAGTGAAGAACAGAGTAAAACATGGATCACCTCCTTATTAGACCTGAAAAAAAAAATGCAGAAGAGAGAAAAAAAACACAAAACTAGTGACTGGAAATAACCCGTAAGGGGGGTGAGGGGGCAGGAGCCAAGCTCCCACCCCCTCAAGCTTGTCGATGCTTAGGGCGGTTTCCTTTTAGAGAGGAAGAGGAGATTCTGTCTCTAGGTTTTTTCAGGAATTTAGGTAAAATTATGAGATTACATTATTGAACTATATGACCTGTGGAAGACATGACTTAGAGCTATTGTTTGGGCCTATTGTATTGAAAGCTTTCAATTTGTTAAAAGATTTATTTTATTAATTGAGAATAAGTGGGCTTGAGGATGCTAGGCCCACAGATGTCTTATTTCTTATGAATTAGGATTTTTGGGAAGGCCTTGTATTTTGGCCAATGGCTTATTTTAAAAAGTTACTTTTTAGGAACTAGGGTTTAAAGAGGTACTGTAGCCGAGTTAGTGTAGCGCGGTACTGTAGCCGCGATACTATTCATCCAGGGGTATTTTTGAAAGATGTAGCTTTATTTTGGCTAGAATTTTAATTAGGATTTAGTTTAAATGCTCTTTGTAGCCTCATTTGAAGGGTTAGACTATATTGAATTTTAATTATGAGTTGAGTTTACTCATCTTGTTCTTGATTGAACTTTTGAACATATCAAAGGTAAACCATAACCATTGTGGCGTTCCTCCTTGTAATCTAGGTTCTTGAGACGGGTTCTTCAACAGGTCTAGATTTTAATATAATCTAGGTTCTTGAAAAGAGTTCTCACCGGGTCTAGATTCTCCATCCATCGACTTGATTTTAGCTTTCTTTGGTGAGTTTTCGAATTGATTGTGGGTTCAAGGGATTCCATTCTCGCGGGTTCATATCATAAGCGCATCTGTCTGTCAAGTTTCTCTGGTCCAAGCACTTCAATTTATCAATTCTTCCCAATTAGCTTGTTTAATTGGAACAACAAATACCATGTTTTCAGCAACTCTAATGTAATGTTGAGGAACACCTCAATGGGATTGTGGCTGCAACAAAAAATGGGGTTCTTGTGAATAATTCTTTTTTATAAAGGACTTGAGCGAAGCTTGTGCATTTGGGGCTTTTATATATCATTTCGTATATATCATTTCTTATTGCGATATTGTGCACTCACAATTGCTAGCAATGTATGTAGCATGAAGACTACCTTCTAGTACATTTGGAGTTTAGTTTCTATTTTCTCTCTAGATCAAAGCACTGTGTTTATATTTGAGATAGATGCATCTTGGTAGAAGATAAATAAGAATTCATTGCATATTCAAGACAAGAAGTTTTTTTTTTTCTTTTCTATAATGAAATTAGATTTACTCATTGCTGAAGGCTTGTGCATCCCTGAAATTAGTCGGGATGCTGTTCTTGGACACCCAGTGCCAATAAAAGAAAAGTGAAATTAGATTGTACGCACCACATACTTAGCGTAACTTTGCAAGATGATGAGAAATCATTATCTTTTCAACATGTTTTTATTTAAATGTATTGCAATGTAAAAATATTTTAAAGATGAACAATTATCCTAATATTAGGAAACAATTATCCTAATATTAGGAAACACTTAACAACCAACCTTAAGCTAATATAACGTGTCTTATTAGAGCAACATCTAGCTTAAAGGTAGGTTTTGTTTGAATATTTGTCCTATAGCAAACCATTAAGAGTAATCATAATGACCATCATGGTTAATTGTTGAAAGGGAAAAATATTATATCAAAGCCTACTCTTCATATTTCTCTCAGTTCGTTCTGTCTCAAGATTTGTTACTTGATTTGAACTTTTCAAGTTTGCATTATAGATTGTTGCTTTGAATTGCTTGACAGTTTCTTTAGTTTGTCGAAAGAGAAGTGCGAGATTTACACAAAGATCATATAAAAGCAAACTTACAAAATATGTGATTTGATATGATACATTATATCTATTTTATAATAAAAGGTACTTTACATTCAGAGTACCACATCAAGTCATATCAATTTTAAGTTTGTTCTTATTAGATCTCTGTGTCGACCAGACATTTTTCTTGTTGAAATACCATTTCAGTCCCTAAGCTATGCTCAGATTCCAATTCTGTCCTTCAATCATCTTTTATTTATTCCAATTTTTGACACAGCAATGGTTATGACGCTTCAATGTAACATCACAATTTGAATGTTACTTACTAATATGGTGGACACTTTTTGAACACATGCCCTTATAAATCTGGCGTAGTATGTATGGCAACATGTTGGCTTCACACAATTAAAACATATGGAGATACGTGAAATGTATGTTAGGCTTATTTCATTAGTTCTTGAAAATTCATGTGTGATTTTGCTTTGTAAGACCAACATGTGGCTTTAAGTATCACATCGACATTATCAAGATATTTATGTAGAAGACGTCAATCACATAAGCAATTGTTATTTTGATAGCGATGGTCAAGTGGGTAAAAAATAACGTGCAAGTACTTTAAGAACTTCAAAGTTCAAAGACCCATTTATAAGTCTTGATTAAGGATTTCCAATGTAATTTAATAACCAAATGCAGATTTTAATTTCTTTTTAATTGTCATTCATATTCCCTTTGTTTTGTTACTGTATTAGGTGGCAGTATTTCGTGTGTTGCTACAGATGATTTAGGGGCAGGTGCTTTGGCAGTAGCTAGTGATGGAGGTCAGTTGCTGGTTTATCTGCAAATTCTGCATGCTGAAAAACATTTTTCAAATTAACAAGCGAACACGTACGCATACCAGTTTTTGCTCTAATGTTCTTTGTTGAGATCCTTGATTGTAACACTCCATTCCCGTAGGCTAGGAGTGTCACGTGTTTTTCATAAAATAAACCCGGCAAGAGATCTCATATTAAAATAAAACAATTTAGGATTTATCTCATAAAATTTTGTCTAATAAAAATGTCTTCCAACAATATTAAATGAATAAACTGAATAAATTTATGTCATAAAAGCAATAAAATAAATTTCATTCTAAAAGGTTTGAAATTAAAATAACTGCTCATTCTAATCCTGGCCTGCCTGCTCGTAATCATCATCCTCACCTGGGTGGTTAAAAACATGAAAGCAAATTAAAATGAGTCGAATACTTAGTAAGAAATCCATCACAACGTTAACATACTAAACATAAGGTTTTTCATAAAAGTTTTCATGCTGAGAACTTAAAATTCATGACTGATCATACTGATATTTATGCTATGTACAACTGATTTATTTGAATTAACTGACTGATCTGTTTGAACTGACTGGCCAACACACTTAACCCTGTGTGCGAGGTTGTGCACCGGCCCCACGTCCTGTGGCCACGAGGGGAGCCGCTGATAGTATTCTAGCATACTATGGTGGACCACGACTGAGTTCATGGCTTGCACACCACCCTGAACTGAACTGCATTGGTACCATGCATCTGAATGACCATCTTATTAACTGATCTGAACTTATCTTACACTTGAATTTAAGATGGCTTACGTGTCTTGTACACATGAGATGCATGACATTTTACATACATAATCATAATTTCTGAATTTAAACGTGATGCGGAATGACATGATCGTATGTATGCTGGATGACATGCTTGCTCACGACATGAGTGGTTCATAAATAATGGCTGTCAATGAACTGGCTTGAATAATAATCTATATAAGCTGAACTGTGATGATCCTAATTTGTGATCAAATTACTTATCCCGTAGCACTACTTCCTGAATCTCACTTCGTAACTCGTCACCTATATAAAGTATTAAACGTCACTAAATCTGTCTAGGAACCATATCCTAATATCCTATTTAATAAAATTCATACTGTATAATATAATGAATAAAAATATTTTTTTTAATATAAAATCAATGAATATTCATATCTTAAATTATTTAAAAATACTAATAGCATATTCTTACTTAATTAAAACACTTGGGCTATTATAAATAAGTCATAAACTTAAATTCTTAAAAATAGATTTACTTTCTCATGATTAAAATAATTATTTACTTTAAAAAGAAATCTAATAAATACTAATATCATTTAAAATACTCTTAACATATTCCTTTATTTTCTATTTAAAGTATAACATGATAATTTTTCCTTAAACTTCTATTAAATATATAAAGGAATATTAACAAATATTGGGCTTGATAGTATACTTTTTAAAAATATATTTTAAATATATTTTATGACTACTATATTTATTTAATAAAATATAACTCCTCTTTGAAATATTAAGCCCAATAAAATTATTAAAACAGTTGTTGAAATAATATAACATCAAACCCAATTTAAAAATACAAGTTTATTTAAAAATCACTAGAATTAGAAAAGAAAGAGCATAAAATTTATACTAGTAGTCTGTACACACTTAACAAAAGAAACTAAAAGAATGAAAGCAACTTTAAGAGCAAAATCGTAATAAACGTAAGTCTATGAGTGTTGATTGAAAATTAATCTTATCATGATTTATGACACGGTCAAAGGGTTGCATAATTGTAATAAGCCAAAAGACTAAAAGTTAAAAGAAGCAATTAATAGCTTGAAGACAAACTTTCAATTTCAATAAAGAGAGAGAGAGCCTGATGTAATTACACGAAATAACCTTAAGGTGGAAGAAAAGAATGTAAAAGAATTGAAAGGTACAGAGTTGCTTAGAAAGGCACAGAGTTTACGGTTGTCCAGGTGAGAGCAATTAAAGAAATTGAAAACTGGTGCTATTCGGTGAGAGAAAAAGAAAGCGAGAGAGAGAGAAGAAAAACCTTAGAGAGGTAGAAGAAGATTTCTAGTGCGGTAGTGAGAGAGGCCAGATTTGCTGTGTTTATTTCAGAGCCTTCGTGGGACTTTTATAAAATGAAAATAGAGGTATATCGTAGGGTTTTCTAATAAGAGTACTTGGTCTCCTAATAGGATTTGGAGTTATTAATTAGAGGATAAGGACGAGGCTAATGGTGGGAGATAGGGAGAAATAATGTTTAAATTCAAATAAAACTCGAGGCTATTGTGAAAATCGGGTCATAATAAAATAACAAAAATAAAATGATAATAAACTTATTAAAAGAACAAATGTAAAATCTGATGATGATGATGATAATAATAATAATAATAATAATAATAATAATATTGTTTATAAGAAAGAAAAATACATAATACTTATCTTATAGCCTAAACTTAGAATCGGGTTGTTACAAACTTCCCTCCTTATAAAAATTCCGTCCTCGGAATTTGCTACCTCAAGCAACCTACATACTTGTCCATCACATTCTTTTCACAATTTTCGATTATTTAGTCGAGCCTAACATTTCAAAATTTTAAACCTCGATTATTCATTGCTAAATCTCACATATTTGCCTAATCCTTTTACTCATACACTTACTATCAATGATCACATGCTTCAGAAGTACAATACAAGCCTAAAGTGTATATCTCGACAACAAGATTTATCAAAAACCTATTAATCACTCAAACCATTATCTTTCTCCAAATAATAGTAAGTAACTGTCTCCACATAAAATAATAATTAAACTTTCCACATAAACTGACGAATGAGTCTCCTCATATATTAATAACCTTAGGTAAATAGAAATTCTCCAAGTTCAGAGTCTCTAAAATATCTCAATTCAAAAATTCAAAAAATGAAATTCCACAATGATCATGTGTCTATGGTTATGGCCTACATCTCCAATTACAAGTACCTCAATTATAAGCATAACAACACCAGTTAAACTTCCATATCAAATCTCGACTTCTTGTGCTATTCTCTAATAATGCCGACCTAATCATTACAACTTTAATGTGCATGTCTAAGGCATACGTGTACTTAGATCATCCTCTAGTCGTAAACCTTAAATTCTCGTACCTCAAAAATATATTGACTCCACAATTTCTTTCAATAGCTCCATTGCTAAATAATTCTGCAATACGATATTTTCCAAAGATCTTTTGTTCACCATTCATACTAGGCGAAAGAATCAAATTACATAATATACTTTTCATCAATAGTCATGAATACCAATCACCATATGCAAATTTCTGCCATAACTCCAAAACCTACTAATTACGTTCTCTAATTTCCTTAAGTAAGACTCCATCAAATATAATTCAATCTCCATCCATTCTCATGAACCAGATACACTATCAATTCTGAAAGTAATAGTTTCCCAACTTCACCTTCCTTCGATTAATTACACTATCATAACCAAATTAACACGTAACTCTAGTACTCATAATTCTCATAAAATTCTAGATATCCATGCTACATGAAATTCCTAGAGTCAGGTGTCATAATCTAAAGTAACCAATAACTAATATTTTGATATTGACATGAATAATAACAATGTCTGCCGTAACTACAACAGTGCTAACTAGTAAGAGCTATAAAATATCCCACAATAATAAGAATACCTTAATAACTCTCGAGCAGGCCAGGAGCATCCTAGGTGACCTTATCCTAAAATAAAAAAATACTTTTCTTTTCTTTTCCATTTTTTTTTTCAAAAAAAAAGTCTACAGAATCTCTCAACCTGTCTCTGATACCATTTTGTAACACCCCATTCCCGTAAGCTAGTAGTGTCACGTATTTTTCATAAAATAAACCCGGCAAGAGATCTCATATTAAAATAAAACAATTTAGGATTTATTTCATAAAACTTTGTCTGATAAAAATGTCTTCCAACAATATTAAATGAATAAACTGAATAAATTTATGTCATAAAAGTAATGAAGTAAATTTCATTCTAAAAGGTCTGAAATTAAAATAACTGCTCATTCTAATCCTGGTATGCCTGCTTGTAATCATCATCCTCACCTGGGTGGTTAAAAACATGAAAACAAACTAAAATGAGTCGAATACTCAGTAAGAAATCCATCACAACGTTAACATACTAAACATAAGGTTTTTCATAAAACTTTTCATCCTGAGAACTTAAAATTCATGACTGATCATACTGATATTTATGCTATGCACAACTGACTTATCTGAATTAACTGACTGATCTGTTTTAATTGACTGAATTGACTGATCTGTTTTAACTGACTGAACTGAATGGCCAACACACTTAACCCTGTGTGTGAGGTTGTGCACCGGCCCTAAATCCCGGGGCCATGAGGGGAACCGCTGATAGTATTCTAGCATACTATGGCGGACCACGATTGTGTTCGTGGCTTGCACACCACCCTGAATTGAACTGCATTGGTACCATGCATCTGAATTGTGGCGCCCCCAACTTCCATGTATGGACACACACAGAAATCGAGACACCCGGGATGATGACAACGCGGCCACGCACCCCGTCGACATGTGTTGAGTGTGTGCAATGCAACACGTGTACAATAAAATACGCAGCGGAACGGTTAAGTCAAATAACTAAGTACCAGAGTTTAGTACAATATCAGAGTACTGAAAATCCACATGTCAACATAATACAATTTTGTTTACAAAATAACATCAAATCAAATAAAATAAAATAACCAAAAGCAGCAATAATCTTCAAATACACAAATATAGCCAATGTCCCAACTCATCAGGCAGAGCCGCATCCTCGGGCTCAGCCTCCTCAAAAGCTGCAACAAAAAAAACTACAGTCCCACAAAATGGAACCGCAGGTAAGTAAAATCCAAAAAGTTCAAAGACCATAAATATATTTAAACAACCAACGCTATGCATGCACATGATGACCCAAGCGTAAAACCCGAGAAAACACAATTTCTCAAAAAAACACAATTTTTCCACTCACGCCAAAAACACCATTTGGCACAAATTAACAATTCAGGAATAATTACATTAATTCTAATTTTAACCATATGCACTATGGCCTCCCCTAGGGACCATCCACATACTCTGGCTTCCCATCTTCACCCCACGGGTAACGACCGTGCAAGTGATACATGAGTGATGCCCAGTTCCGCGCCCACCGCGTAGATAGCCAGGCATCCTCTGACCCCCGCCAGCCCGAGGAGTCACGGAGTCGGATCGAGAGCGCTACCATCCCATCCAAGTCCCGGGCAAAAGCCTCAGGGGACGACACTCAGTATATTCCGCTCCCGAGTGTCCAGAAGAGCTCCACCGAGATAATATCCCATCTCGGCTTGGGGGTGATACACACGCACCCAAAAAGCCTTAAATACAATTTTCTCAAAACACACACACACACCCACGCATGCGTGCACAATGCCATGAAATCAACAACCAACAGTTATCAGCACAACCAGATAACTAATTCACAGTTTATAAAACAAGTTAGTGCAAAAATATATTAAAGTCTTAAAATTCTTTTGGAGAAATACTTACAGCGCTTGATAATAATTTTAGGAGGATCACGGAGGAACTGGAAGCACCAAATCAGCAACTCCACAGTGTAAAAACACTGTGGCCAAATACATTGTAAACCCAAATTTCAACGGAGCCAAACGAAGACTTGAAATTGATAGGGTAGGGCCTAATGAGGTCGGTGAAGCTAATGGTAGTGAAGGTTGGCCGTGGGTGGCGGCCGAAATGGTGATTTCAAGCCACAAAGTGCAAATCGGAAGTGGAGCTCACGGGCGGCTCCGGTCAAAAAGCTTGGTATTGGGCCGGTGAAGAAGTGGTAGAAATTTGGTGGCCAATGGTGGCCGGACGGCGGCGGAAAGGGAGGAGGAAGCTCACGGCTTCGTACGGCTTTCGGAGGCTAACGACGGCGTGGCATGGGCTGGGATTTGGAGGGGTAGCTCACCGGCAATTGGGGAAGCCGGTGGTGCCGGCGGTGAGGGCCACGGCCGGCCGGAGGCGGTGCAGGTGGCTGAAGGCCGGTTGTGCGTAGGAGAGGAGAGAGAGAGATAGAGTGACGCGCGGGAATGGGCCGAACGGGAAGGAGAGAAAGAAAAAGAAGAAAAAGAAAAGAAAATGAAGAGAAAAAGGAAAGAGGAAAAGAAAAGATGGGGAAAAGAAATGAGGTCCAATCCTCACCACTTTCGAATCAGAACTGATCCTTAAAAACACTATTTTTAAAACGGCAAATTAAATAAATCANTAAACTCAAAACTAATTAAAATAAAATATTAAACTCCAACAATAACATACTTTAAAATAAAAGGCAATTAAATTGTATAACACTAATTAAAATTAATCAAACGCAGTGAAATGCTTTAAATAAAACAACAATAATTTTAAAACCCATAAACGAACCAATTTAAATCAAAGATCAATTTAAATCCGAAATAATAATTAATAAGAAGAAAGCCCAATAAAATAATTTTCACAACTTAAAATATTATAAAATAATATTCTAAAACTCCCAAAATTCTAAAACTAGAAAATCAATCATTAAATTAATTAAAATAATCCTTCATTAAAATACACTAAAATACGGGGTGTTACAATCTTCCCCCTTAAAATAAATTTCGTCCTCGAAATTGTAGGGTCAATCATCAATGCTAATGACAGGCATGAAATGCGACAAAAAGATAGGCTTAAGAGACATACCGCCATTCATCCAAACAAATATGGGTATTGCTCTCCCTCAAGTCTGCTTCTCTTTCCCAAGAGAAATCTTGGGCCAACGGATCACCCCAAGCTACCTTCACTAAAGGTATCGACTTAGATCTCAACCTTTGCTCCTTCCAAATCCACAATCTGCGTCGGGGCAACCTCATAAGTAAGGTCAGACTGAAGTTGAATGCGTTCTGGATCGACAAAACGCGGCTCTTGCTGACCAAAACTTTTCTTCAATGATGACACATGGAACACATCAAGAACTTCTCCAAAATATTCTAGCAAGGCAATTCTATAAGCAACAGCCCCAACCTTCTCCAAAATCTGAAAAGGTTCAACATACCTTGGGCTAAGCTTTCCTCTCTTACCAAAGCACTTAACGCCTTTCATAGGAGAGACTTTGAGATAAACCCAATCGCCTTCCTCAACAGATAAGTCTCTTCTCCTCGAATCTGCATAACTTTTCTGATGACTCTGCGCTGCTGCCATTTTAGCTCTTATAATTCGAACTTCATCTTTCATTTCCTGGATTAATTCAGGCCCAATTACTTTCCTCTCGCCAACTTCATCACAACACAAAGGTGATCTGCACAACCTCTCGTACCTTTATACGTGGCCATCTAAATGGAGGCATGGAAGCTATTATTATAAGAGAACTCTATAAGCGGCAAATGATTTTCCCAGCTTCCCTGAAATTCCATGATGCACGCTTTCAGCATATCCTCCAAAGTCTAAATAGTACGTTCAGAATGACCATTCGTATGAGGGTGATAAGCAGTACTAAACCTTAACTTAGTGCCTGAAGCTGTCTGTAAATTCTTCCAAAAATGGGACGTGAACCGCGGGTCCCTGTCCAACACAATACTCTTGGGTACTCCATGCAAATGCACTATCTCCTTAACATACAACCGAGTCAGCTTTTCCAAAGAGTCGGTATTATTGACAGGTAAGAAATACACACTCTTGGTCCAACGATCAACAATCACCCAAACTGAGTTCTTTCCACTTGGAGTCCTCGAAAAATTCATAGAAATGTCATCCCACTTCCACTCAGGAATAGGGAGAGGTTGAGGTTTACCAACGGGTCTCTGATGCTCAACCTTAACTTGCCGGCACGTGACACATTTCTTAATAAACATGGCAATATCCAACCTACTCGCACTAGACTCCCAAAGGCACATCATGACTATTACTCCTAGAGCAGCCATGTAATCCAAAATTTCTATATCCACAAAACTTTAACACAACACCCAAGGAATCCCCATAGTTAATAGCTCCATTTGATAATCTGAACTAACCTCTAATGACTCCTCCAGTAAAACTTCCAAACCTTCGTTATATAATACGCTTAGGTAACCTAATGGTCACTTCCAAAGTTAATCATCAACAACGAAATTGCATAAACAAATAATCAATCTCCAATTACAGGTATTTTTCCAAAACCATGAGTTATCACTCATTCTCATTTAACTCCTGATGCCTTAATTAAAACTAATAATCCGCAAAATACAACCACGATCACTGACATAAAACCAATATCAACCAACCTCAACATCCCAAATTGGAAACAAGTAGCATCACCCCAAAATATACCTACTCATCTTAAGATAAGAAACTTACCTTAAAAGTGTCAAATCCAACCAGGTCAACCAAAAAGAATACTTATCAACTTCTACCCGACAACCTAAACCCAAAAGCTTGTCACCTAAATTCTGAATATTATCTAATCTAACGACGGCTAAACTCACTACGAACCCTAATTGACTTCACCAAAACATTAACAAAATCTTCTTAGTAACTCGCCCACTCACTTATACTCCTATCAAGTTAGTAATAGCAAAACTATCTCCTTTAATAGCACAACACTATTAAACCTCAAGGCAAGCCATACTACTCAAATCTTCAATCCACCAAAAACTATTACACAACACTCATGGATCCTACTGCTTTAATATTTCACAACTATTACGCATCGATCTCGTGCATCCTTAGCTAAAATCAATATTCCTCCAACGTGCCAGTGACCCACCACTACTATTTCCATCATCTGGACCTCAATCCTCGAAATCAACAAGAATCATTTCTTAAATCTACACCATCTTTTATCCTTAAAATAGATATGGATCAAATCTTAAACCTACTATCATAACCTCAAGTTAAAAAAAAGGATCATTTTCCTGAATTCAATCCGAATCTTCAATCCTCAGAAAATACACGAGCTAAACCATTACCTTCCAAGTCAAAAGAAATGAGACTAGAACTTATACTCTCCTGAAGAAACATTTCCATAACCGTAACTCAACTCTGATCAACCTCATTATAATGGTAACAGACTATTCAGTCTCCAAAATAAATCAAGCTAGCACACCAAGCTCGGGGAATTAAAAACTTAAATCTTATTACAAATCAGTCCTTCAAATCTGCAATTCTAAAACCTTAAATAAGATAAGAATCATTCTCCAAAATCTTCAAGATCGATGACCTTAAATCTAAAGTATTCACCTTATAAATCTTGCAAAATTCTAAAACCCAAATGATACCAAATTGCTTATTCGAGTCGGCTAAATCTAAAACTTCTAATTTAATTAATCCCTCAAATGTTTGTTGAACCTATCACCTTAAATCTCATAAACTTATTTCCTAAAA
>QEOT01001559.1:52074-82549 GCA_003123785.1 Pterocarya stenoptera
AATATAGCCAATGTCCCAACTCATCAGGCAGAGCCGCATCCTCGGGCTCAGCCTCCTCAAAAGCTGCAACAAAAAAAACTACAGTCCCACAAAATGGAACCGCAGGTAAGTAAAACCCAAAAAGCTCAAAGACCATAAATATATTTAAACAACCAACGCTATGCATGCTCATGATGACCCAAGCGTAAAACCTGAGAAAAACATCATTTCTCGAAAAACACAATTTTCCCACTCACGCCAAAAACACCATTTGGCACAAATTAACAATCCAGGAATAATTACATTAATTCTAATTTTAACCGTATGCACCATGGCCTCCCCTAGGGACCATCCACATACTCTGGCTTCCCATCTTCACCCCACGGGTAACGACCGTGCAAGTGATACATGAGTGATGCCCGCCAGCCCGCCTTAAATACACACGCACCCAAAAAGCCTTAAATACAATTTTCTCAAAACACACACACCAACGCATGCGTGAACAATGCCATGAAATTAACAACCAACAGTTATCAGCACAACCAGATAACCAATTCACAGTTTATAAAACAAGTTAGTGCAAAAATATATTAAAGTCTTAAAAGCCTTTTGGAGAAATACTTACAGCGCTTGATAATAATTTTAGGAGGATCACGGAGGAACTGGAAGCACCAAATCAGCAACTCCACAGTGTAAAAACACTGTGGCCAAATACACTGTAAACCCAAATTTCAACAGAGTCAAACGAAAACTTGAAATTGATAAGCTAGGGCCTAATGAGGTTGGTGAAGCTAATGGTAGTGAAGGTTGGCCGTGGGTGGCGGCCGAAACGGTGGTTTAAGGCCACAAAGTGCAAATCAGAAGTGGAGCTCGCACGGGCTGCTCCAACGACGGATCGGGGCTGGGTTTGGGTGGAAAAGCTTGGTATTGGGCCAGTGAAGAAGTGGTAGAAATTTGGTGGCCAATGGTGGCCGGACGGCGGCGGAAAGGGAGGAGGAAGCTCACTGCTTCGCACGGCTCTCGGAGGCTAACGACGGCTCGGCGTGGGCTGGGATTTGGAGGGGTAGCTCGCCAGCAGGTGGGGAAGCAGGTGGTGTCGGCGGTGAGGGCCACGGCCGGCCGGAGGCAGTGCCGGTGGCTGAAGGCCGGTTGTGCGTAGGAGAGGAGAGAGAGAGATAGAGTGACACGCGGGAATGGGCCGAACGGGAAAGAGGGAAAGAAAAAGAAGAAAAAGAAAAGAAAAGGAAGAGAAAAAAGAAAGTGGAAAAGAAAAGATGGGGAAAAGAAATAAGGTCCAATCCTCACCACTTTCGAGTCACAACTGATCCTAAAAAATACTATTTTTAAAACGGCAAATTAAATAAATCAAGTTAAACTTAAAACTAATTAAAATAAAATATTAAACTCCAACAATAACATACTTTAAAATAAGACTCCCAATAAAATAATTTTCACAACTTAAAATATTATAAAATAATATTCTAAAACTCCCAAAATTCTAAAACTAGAGAATCAATCATTAAATTAATTAAAATAATCCTTCATTAAAATACACTAAAATACGGGGTGTTACATAAATGGTCATCGTATTAACTAATCTCAATTTATCTTACACTTGAATTTAAGATGGCTTACGTGTCTTGTACACATAAGATGCATGACCTTTTACTTACATAATCATAATTTCTGAATTTAAACGTGATGCGGAATGACATGATCGTATACTATGCTGGATGACTCGTTCGGAAATGAGCAGCACAAAGGCTATCCCAAGTATAGGAGCGTGTCGAGTAGTAATTAGGAATAAATTCCTAGATCGTCTCCACAGGGAAAGTGCTAAAAATAAACTCGTTAAAAAAATGGTGGGAATATTTACGATGGAAAAATAAAAATAAAAAGTGATGATTTGTACAATGGATGGAAGAATGCAGTGAAAAAAAAGATTTACTGGTCACAAACCAGATTCATTTTGTTGATTTGATTGTTTGAGATTGCAGTGAGAATTTAAGAAATTAAAGCGCGAGACAGTAAATTTAAATTGCTGGAAATTAAAGGACTAGAATTTAAATTCACTGGAAAATTAAATGGCATTAAAATAAATTACAGAAAATAAATAACAGAAAATTAGATGACAATAAAATAAAAGTGCTGGGAATTAAAGTGCAGAAAATTAAATTGCATAAAATAAAGGACAGTAAAATAAAGGACTGTGAAATAAAAGTGCAGTAAAATTAAAGTGCAGAAATTAAAGTACTGAAAAATAAATGACATTAAATTAAAGTGCATAAAATTAAATGACATAAATTAAAATAAAAAAATAAAATAAAAAAATGGAGACTGCAGATAAAGGAGAACAGTTTGATAACACAGTTGGTCCATTAGGCTCTCAACTGCATCACCAAACTCCCTCACTTCATCTGCGTTTTCTCCTAAAATTCTACAGCCTACTCCTATACTACACTACTGGGCATCTAACCTCAGCCCCCTCTCTTCATCCGTTTAGACGCCTTATATAGGCATCAAAAGAAAAAAAACATTGCACTGCATATGAGCTGCCCATGTCCACCACTCAGAAAGTTATTCTGTTTGTCCCTGCATGTGCATTTGTTTGGTCTGCCTGTGTGAGTGATCTGTAAAAGATCCCAGCTGTTCACGTGAGTTTTCTTCTTTCTTTCTTCTCTTCTTCGCTGTCTCGTCCAGCATGCGTGAGTTGTTCGGCCCACCCCATCTCTTTCTCTTTTTTTTTTTTTTTTTTTCTTCCGCAGCCTTTGTCCTCGTGCATTTTCTTTTTTTTTTCTTTCTTCTCCTTTCCAGCGTCGGCAGCAGCTCGTTTCTTTTTTTTTTTTTTTCTTTTTTTTCTCTCCTTTTTCGTTCAGCCACTGCTTCTTTCTACTTCTTCCTCCAGCGTCGACAGCATCTCTTTTCTTTCTTTTCATTTTTTTTTTCTTTCTTCCCGCGTCGCCCAGCTTCGGCATCTTCTTCATTTCTTTTCTTTCTGCAGCTCTCGCTTCTATCACGCATGCAGTTGGACATGGACGTCTGCATGCATGAACCGCAGCTGCTTGCGTGGAGGTGCTGCTGTGGAGAAGGTTACAGAGGTTTGGCATGCATGCTGGGCAGTGGATGGCTGGGGTGCTCTGTTTTACGGAGGAACAGATGGTGGCCGCTACAACAAGGTGGTGCTGCTGGGCAGTGGAGGATCGCCGGCGTTTTCTGTTGTGGTTTGGAAACTGAAGACTCTCGGTGGCATGCATGGTGATGTTGAACGGAGCCGTGGCGTTGGTGCTGGACTTGGAGGATCGCCGGCGACTCACTGGTCAGTGGAAGATCATCTCCGGCGTTGTCTGGAGTTTCTGGTGGCCGGCGGAGGTGCATGGTGGCGCTGTGGTGTGCTGCGGAGAAGCACTGTGCTGCACAGGAGGCAGCGGCTGGAGGTTGAAGACGACGTGAAACGACGTCGTTTGTGTCTGTAGACAAAACGGCGTCGTTTAGTCCAAACGGTAGAAATGATCAAGGTGAAAAACGGCGTCGTTTTAGTCTTAGACAAAACGGCGCCGTTTAGCTTTAGACGTTTAAATGAACTCATGGGAAAAACGACATGTCGTTTTGGTTTTAGACAAAACGGCACGTCGTTTAGCTCAGACGGCAGAAACTTATAGCTCAAAACGACATGTCGTTTTGGTCTGCTGACCAAACGACATGTCGTTTAGCCATCGCAGAAAATAAAATAAAAAAATAAAAGAAAAATAAAATAAAATAAAAATAAAATAAAATAAGATAAAATAAAATAAAACAAAATAAAATAAAATAAAATAAAAATTAGACAAATAAAATAAAATAAAATAAAATAAAGAAACTAAAATAAATAAAATTAAACAAGAGATGAAAAATAAAATATTAAGAGTGTGTTGTGCATGAGAAATTATTGTCCAAATAAATTACAAGTTACAAAATCAAGCATAAACTATGCTTTTAATCAATTTAATTCATAAATTGGATTTATGCCTCTTAATCAATTTATCCATCTAAAACCAATGATAAAATAATAAAACAATTAAAAATTATTAGTTTTAAATAGATAAAATATGCAATTATGCAGCTCAATCACTGGATGACATGCTTGCACATGACATGAGTGGTTCATAAATCATGGTTGTCAATGAACTGGCTTGAATAATAATCTATATAAGCTGAAATGTGATGATCCTAATTTGTGATCAAATTACTTACCTCGTAACACTACTTCCTGAATCTCACTTTGTTACTCGTCACCTATATAAAATTTAAACATCACTAAATCTGTCTAGGAACCATATCCTAATATCCTATTTAATAAAATTCATACTGTATAATATAATGATTAAAAATATTTTGTTTAATATAAAATCAATGAATATTCGTATCTTAAATTATTTAAAAATACTAATAGCATATTCTTACTTAACTAAAACACTTGGGCTATTATAAATAAGTCATAAACTTAAATTCTTAAAAATAGATTTACTTTCTCATGATTAAAATAATTATTTACTTTAAAAAGAAATCTAATAAATACTAATATCATTTAAAATACTCTTAACATATTCCTTTATTTTCTATTTAAAGTATAACATGATAATTTTTCATTAAACTTCTATTAAATATATAAAGGAATATTAACAAATATTGGGCTTGATAGTATACTTTTTAAAAATATATTTTAAATATATTTTATGACTAATATATTTATTTAATAAAATATAACTCCTCTTTGAAATATTAAGCCCAATAAAATTATTAAAACAGTTGTTGAAATAATATAAGATCAAACCCAATTTAAAAATACAAGTTTATTTAAAGTCACTAGAATTAGAAAAGAAAGAGCATAAAATTTATACTAGTAGTCTATACACGCTTAACAGAAGAATCTAAAAGAATGAAAGCAACTTTAAGAGCAGAATCGTAATAAACGTAAGTCTATGAGTGTTGATTGAAAATTAATCTTATCATGATTTATGACACGGTCAAAGGGTTGCATAATTGTAATAAGCCAAAAGACTAAAAGTTAAAAGAAGCAATTAATAGCTTGAAGACAAACTTTCAATTTCAATAAAGAGAGAGAGAGCCCTGATGTAATTACATGAAATAACCTTATGGTGGAAGAAAAGAATGTAAAAGAATTGAACGTACAGAGTTGCTTAGAAAGGCACAGAGTTTACGATTGTCCAGGTGAGAGCAATTAAAGAAATTGAAAACTGGTTCTATTCGGTGAGAGAAAAAGAGAGCGAGAGAGAGAGAAGAAAAACCTTGGAGAGGTAGAAGAAGATTTCCTGTGCGGTAGTGAGAGAGGCAAGATTTGCTATGTTTATTTCAGAGCCTTCGTGGGACTTTTATAAAATGAAAATAGAGCTATATCATAGGGTTTTCTGATAAGAGTACTTGGTCTCCTAATAGGATTTGGAGTTATTAATTAGAGGAAAAGGATGAGGCTAATGGGTGGAGATAGGGAGAAATAATGTTTAAATTCAAATAAAACTCTAGGCTATTGTAAAAATCGGGTTATAATAAAATAACAAAAATAAAATTATAATAAACTTATTAAAAGAAAAAATGTAAAATCTGATGATGATGATGATAATAATAATAATAATAATAATAATAATATTGTTTATAAGAAAAAAAAATACATAATACTTATCTTATAGCCTAAACTTTGGATCGGGTTGTTACATTGATATTCACAAGGCCACACAGCCTAGATTCCCAAAGTTCTCAATCGATCAGTTTGTCAAGCGGTGCATGGTTCTTAAAAGGAACAAGGAGACATACTGATGAGGACATCTCCTATTGTTATTTTTTTAATGCTTTATCTATTTTATTTAGGGTTTGTATTACCCTACTATTTAAAAACATCTTCAATTATGGTTATTTTATTAATGTGTTATTTATTTTATTTAGGGTTTGTATTGCTGTACTATTTAAGTACTTGTAAGGAACATTGGAACAATAGGTTCTGAATTAAGAAATTGAGCACCACAGCCACCTCCTTCCAACCCCTCTCTTGTTTTTCTTCTTCTTCCTTTCTTCTCTTCCGGTTTCCTTTCCTTCTCTGTCTCCTATTATTCAGCTTCTATTTCTTGTTCTCACTTTTATCCTACATCATATTTGGTATCAAGAGCCAGTTGCAATTGTTTTCTCAAACACTAGAGTAACCTTCGATCCTCGGTTTTGTTCATTAGTTTCGGCAAACAGAGACTTCTCTCTTCTCTATGCTCGAGCTACAACCAGTCTTCTCTATGTTCCAGCTGCAACGGGTAACGACACTAGATCCACACCACCACCGTCACCAGCTCATCAACGTCTGACCACAAGCCCACGCCGATAACCCTCTATGAGCTTCTTCCCCTCCCTCCCACGTCCTTCACATCGTTACCCAATCTATACTTTTTCCCCTGTGATTTTAGGTCCTTGCCGAGTCGACAGTGACCTTCAACCACAGCTCAGCTTCCCTTCGAGACAGACCTTGCCGAAACTACCAAACCAGAGACAGACGGTGCCAGAAACACGAAATCTCATCTCTGATTCTTCTTCCTCTAGCAGACATCTCTCTCTCTTTTGGTCTCTCGTTTTGCGCGACGCCCAAGGTAGAAATACCCAAAAACTGCAGGTGCGAAAAAGAAAAAGAAAAAGAAAGGAGTCGGGTGCATCAGAACCTTTTGCCTTACTTCTTTCATCGGCTGTGCACAGTTCTCAACGAGCGAAGGGAGTTTTACTATCTATTTTTGGTTTTACACTTATTGGTTTTTAAAAGCGTATCAATTGTTTTTACAATAGTACTACATACAACTGTCGGAGCCGGTTTCGCACAGAACCGGCTGACGTGGTACTGCCACGTCAATTAGTGTTTAAAAAAAAAATGCAGAATGAAATAGCAAATTGGAGGGAAAATGAGTGAAACAAAAACTCCTGAAGTGAGCTGTTGAACCCAGAATCCAGAGACCCATCATCTTGAAGATTTTGTTGCTGGCGTGAACTGAAGAACCGGTTGTGGGGGTCGCCGTTTGTTACACGTGCAGTTCTTCCACTACCAGTTCTTCTAGTATTTCTTTCTCTTATTTGGACTTGATTTTCTGTTGGTCTGCACACATTCTCATCTTTGGAAGTTGTTCTTATTGTTATTCTACCATTAAAATGAATTAAGATCTACCGCCATGCATGAAACGGTATGAGAAGAGAAGATCTCTTAAAATTTCTGCTTTATTTCGAAGTTACGGCACAATATTTGTAGCATTTTGTGGAGGGTGGATTGTAACTGCTATGCTCTAGAGGCTCTATAAACGTTTGATCAAATTTTTGAAGAACAACTAACATCAGGAAAAGCAGGCAAAATACTAGGCCAGTATTTTTCTTCTTTTAACTTGCCTATTTCACCTAATTTATAAGATCTGATCAATTTCAAGCAGCTATTTTTTGTGACAATCCACCCTCCACAAAAGAAGAGAATCCAGATGGATTCTCAGTGAGGGAGATCAACCTATCCCATCAACTCATGAGTCTTGCCCTATCCACAAAATAAGAGAGAAACTAACCTAAAGGCCTACCAATTATTTTTCTACTTCAAAGTATTTTACAAAATCCTGATCAGATATGCGAGTAATCCAATCAAGTGAGAAAGGGCTTCACTGATCATTCTATCATAAGTTTTTTATTTTTTATTGTATACGAGTTCAGTCCCTTTTTTGTAGTTGTCATATCAGCAAGAATTGACTAATAGTGCTTCACAGATATGAAAACTTTAATATTCAACTGGCATCTTTTGTTTGCTGATTGGGAAGGTGTTTGACAGCATTCAGAGTCGCCATTGGAAATCCTTGGGTTTTTTTCCTAGTTTTTGTTCTTTTTTCGAGTGAATCAGTTTCCTATCATTCCTTATGGGCCATTCAAGTGAATTTATGGTAGAATCAAACTCATTTGTGTGAAGGGCTAAAAGGAACTTGTCGGTACTCTAAATTATTAAGAGAAGTAGTGGTATCATTTGTGTCACTTTGGCTTGAATCAGTCTTAGCTGGTTCTTATTCACTGTGTAAACATTGCTCCAAGCAGAGAGGCAGCTTGGAGCAATTTAATCTTATGGTGCCAGAAACAGAGCTTGGCTTGTGGAGTATGGGGTTGTAGGTTGCCATCTCACTTCAACCATTTTCCCCCCACATCTCATCATTGCATCAGATCGAGTACTTCAAGATCCAAACTCATGTTCATTAATTAGTATTCATGGGAACATATTTTGGTAGTGCCATTGTTTTTGCATAACAAGATCATAAATTATATTTGTGATATATAAGGGTTAGATTTTTCAATTTGTTGTTGGGGGTCAACTTTGTGCACGTGATTGCTGGATATAGGCTAGGTTGTAGCATGTTTCAATTCCTAATCTGGAGAAAGAATAGCAGAAAATTGTTACATGACCAATCTATTAGAAACCATATGTGTTGGAGTATAGCATCCCACATAGAAAACATGGAGTTAAAGTCCAAAGAAGAAAAGGCCAATTAGACAATATACATTAGTTAGTTATTTTCTGTTATCTTAATTTTCAGTATAAATAGATGTATTCAGATGATCAAATTATTCAATTCAATAATACAATTCCATGTGCATCTCAGTTTTCTGCTCTTCATATTTTTCATTTCCAGTTTATGAAACTCTTGACATGGTATCAGATTAGTAAACATTCCGCAACTCTCTTTCTCTACTGGAAATCTATTCTTTCTTCAAGATTTTCTGCACTACATTGATTTCTTGTAGTGATTCTTCTATTCTTTCCTATTCTTCTTGTCTTTCTTGAAATGGCTTCTATCAGTTCTACAGATTCTGCAGATTCAATTTCACCAAATAATCCATCAGATAATTCATCAAGTCCATATTATTTACATCCTAGTGATAACCCTGGTGCTCTCCTTGTCTCAGAAATTTTCAGTGGTGATAACTATGTTGCATGGAGCCGCTCCATCACAATTGCTTTATCTGTCAAGAATAAAGTAGCATTCATTGATGACTCAATTCGACCTCCACATCCTTCTCAGTCAATTATTTACACAGCATGGATGAGGGCCAATAATTTGGTACTTTCTTGGTTGATAAACTCCATTTCCAAAGATATTCAAAATAGCTTGTTATATGTTAACTCAGCTCTTGATCTTTGGAATGAACTAAAGACACGATACTTAAGAAGTGATGGACCAAGAGTTTTCCATCTTGAAAAATCTTTGAGATGTATAAACCAGGGTTCTTCATCTATTACTGACTATTTTAGTGCCTTCAAAGCATTATGGGATGAATATGTTAGTTTTCGTCCTTTCCCAACTTGCACTTGTGGAAAAAAGTCAAGTTGTACATGTGACATCTTTCCTTTTCTGTTACAAAGGCAACAATCAGATTATGTTATGAAATTTCTTGTTGGCTTAAACAAGTCCTATGCATCTATCATAAGTCAGTTACTTCTTTTCATACCATTACCAACAATGGCAAAGGTCTTTTCTTTACTACTTCAAGAAGAGAGCCAAAGGCCACTGACCAACTCAGTTTCAACTGAAACTCATCCATTGATGGTAAAGCAGTTCTCTACTCCAGCAGCAAACCAATACAAGTTCTCAAAAGAAAGGGCCAAGAAGTCTTCACTCCATTGTACACATTGTGGGTATAATGGACACACTATTGACAAGTGCTTCCAACTTCATGGATATCCTCTTGGTTGGACTGGACTAAAAGGGAAAAGAAATCATCCTGCTGCACATGTTGCCATTTCAGCCAATGAAATCTGTGATCAAAATAAAGATGAGTCTCATATGGTTTCTTTAACTTCTGAAGAGTTTAATAAACTTTTTGCTCTTGCCAACTCCTCACAACCTTCTCAGCCCTTTTCAAATATCCAGAATACATTAGCCTGTAACCTTGTTACTTTTGCCCAATTCTCTGGTAATTTTTTCTGCAACTCTATTTCGGTTAATACCAGATCACTCTTGGATATTAGATACTGGTGCAACAGATAACATGATCTGTTCACCAAATTGTTATTGTTTTCCCTAAACCAATCAATATATCTATAAATCTACCTAATGGACAGATTATACCAGCCACACACATTGGTACAATTTGTATTTCCAATAATCTTTTCTTGAAAAATGTCTTGTGTGTACCTTCTTTTTCATTTAATCTTTTATCTGTTTCTAAGCTAACACAACAATCTAATCTTTCTTTACCTTTTTTTGGAACTCACTTTCTTTTGCAAGACCAATCACAGAGGAGGATGATTGGGATTGCATTTGAGAAACAAGGACTATATCATTTGGTACCTTCCTGCACAACTTCTAAACCCAATTCAATCCATTTTTCTACTGTTTCTCAAAAATCTTTGGATCTATGCACTATAGATTAGGCCATGTATCTTTCTCTAGACTTTCTTCCCTCAAACACTTAGATTCTTCCATCTCTATGGATTGTCAACATATATGTGATATATGTCCTTTGGCGAAGCAAAAAAGATTACCTTTCCCTGTATCATATACGAAATCTAATAAAATTTTTGATTTGATTCACTACGACATATGGGGTCCATTTGAAACTATTTCTTATTCAGGTTATAAATACTTCTTGACAATTGTTGATAATTTCACACGATGCACTTGGGTTTACATGCTTAAAGCTAAGTCTGAGGTTCCATTTTTGCTAAAAACCTTTTGTATACTGATAAAAACTCAGTTTAACACTAATGAATGTTAATTTCCAGAAATGTCAAATTCTATGAAAATATTCTACCTTTTACAGACACACCTTCAAATCCACAAAGTCATACATTCTTATTCCCACCATCAGAAAACAACTCTTATGTTTCCACCAATCCTATTGTTCTTCCTAATTCATCTATTTCATCAACTTCTACTAATGATAATCTTCATTCCTACACTGATCAAGATATGTCTATATCTCAGAATAATGACATTTCCAATGATCTACCCCAACTCAGAAAATCAATAAGAATTCAAAAACCATCTGTTATTCTGCAGGATTACTATTGCAGTCAAGTTACCTCAAATGCAGCCCATTCAACTTCTTCTAATGATGGTTATACTAAAGGTAACTTCTATCCCATTTCTCCATTTCTTTCTACTAGCAGATTATCATCTTCTCATGGAGTTTTTCTTGCCTCAATAACGGCTTCATCTAAACCCACCACATATAAACAAGATGTCCAATTTCCAGAATGGCAATAAGCTATGAAAAATGAATTACATACTTTAGAGTTAAATAAAACATGGGAGCTTGTAACTTTACCTAAAAATAAACAAACAATTGGTCGTAAATGGGTATTCAAAATTAAATACAAATTTGATGGGACCATAGAAAGACACAAAGCAAGATTAGTGGCAAAAGGTTACACTCAACAAGAAGGGTTGGATTTTTTTGATACCTTCTCACCCGTTGCCAAGATTACTTCCATTAGACTTTTACTTGCTGTGGTTGCAATTAAAAATTGGCATATTCACCAACTAGATGTAAATAATGCCTTTTTACATGGTGAATTACATGAAGACGTTTACATGGACTGCCTCCTGGACTCCTAATCAGAACAACACAGTTTGTAGATTGTTAAAAAGTCTCTATGGCCTTAAACAGGCATCTAGACAATGGTTTGAGAAATTGTCTAACTCTCTCATTACCTATGGTTTCACTCAAGGGAAGTCTGATTGCACATTGTTTATCAAAAAGACAGCAATTTCTTTTATGGTACTGCTTGTTTATGTTGATGATGTACTGCTAGTAAGTAATGATTTAGAACAAATTCAGCTCTTGAAGAAGTTCTTACATGATAAATTTACAATTAAAGACTTAGGACCATTGAAATATTTTCTTGGTCTATAAATAGCAAGATCTAAAACTGGCATTTCAGTTTGCCAATGAAAATATGTTTCAGACATATTACAAGACACGAGTATCCTTGGCTCAAAACCTGCTACTTTTCCAATGGAATCTAATCTCAAACTCACTACTGATGATCCAGAACTTTATGAAGATCCATCAGAGTATAGGAAACAGGTTGGTAGATTGTTATACTTGACAATTACCAAACCAGATCTTGCCTATTCCGTCCAAATGTTAAGTCAGTTTTTAGCAAAACTAGCTGTTAGGCATCACAAAGCAGCAATGAGGGTACTCAGGTATTTGAAAGCTACACCAGGGCAAGGTTATTTTTCTCATCAGCATCAGAACTTCAGCTCAAAGCCTTCTCAAACAGTGACTGGGCAGGCTGCCTAGACACCAAGAGAAGCATAACAGGTTTTGCAATATTTTTGAAAAATTCCTTAATTTCATGGAAGTCCAAAAAGCAAGCCACAATCAACAAATCCTCTGCTGAAGCAGAGTATCGAGCTCTTGCAGCTACAACATGTGAGGTGCAATGGTTGGTCTATGCCTTGAAGGACTTGCAGATTGATCTTCAATAGCCCACAGCTCTATACACAGATAGCAAGTCAGCAATGTCTATTGCCACCAACCTAGTACAACATGAAAGAACTAAGCATATACAAATTGATTGTCACTTGGTTCGAGAGAAATTGGAAGAGAAGCTTATCAAACTGTTTTACATTCCCTCTAGGCTACAGTTGGTAGATATGTTCACCAAGCCACTGGGTTCATTACCTTTTCATCACACTTTGCGCAAGATGAACATTCTCAATATTCATGTTCATCTTGAGGGGGGGTGTTGGAGTATAGCATCCCACATAGAAAACATGGAGTTAAAGTCCAAAGAAAAAAGGCCAAGGCTAAAGTAGACAATATACATTAGTTAGTTATTTTCTGTTATCTTAATTTTCAGTATAAATAGATGACCAATCTTGACATTTTTGCCTTTTTTGACCAATTAGCTAAATAGATGACCAATTGCCTTCCCAATTTGATGCCCTCACCCGACAATTAGCTCAACTAGCCACTAATTAGCAACATGTACAGACTCAATTAGCAGCTGTCCAAATTGAGATGGCTGCTGCTCGTGAGGAGAATAGGGACCTAGCTGCTAGGATGAACAATTTTGAGGAACCCCCTCATTCATCTGGCAACTCTGAAGCATCCCAAAATAGACACTATCGTTGTCGATGAGGTGATCAACAATATGTTAGATGTGATCGTGGGGGTAGGGATTATGATTGATAGCGAGAACGAGACCATTACCGTTAGGGTACTCAGTCTTTTATTTGCCATGAAGAGCGCTTATTCAGAAACATTAAGCTAAAGGCCCTGACTTTTGATGGTTGCCTAGCTCCTCAAGTTTTTACTCAATGGATTAGGGATATGGATCGTTTCTTTACTTGGTATAGAGTCCCTGAGGATCGGAGACTTCAATTTGCTAGTCTGCAATTAACTGGCACTACCCAACTCTTTTGGGAAAGTGTGGAGGATCTCCTTGAGAGGAGTCAGGCGCCTCTTGTTGGAAGTTGGGAAGAAATGAAATGTTATCTTCAAGAGAAGTACTTGCCCCAATCTTATAGGGATAATTTGTTGGACCAATGGAATGCCCTTACACAGGGCAATCGGCCAGTGACTGAGTATGTCACTCAATTTGATGAATTTCAAATGAGATTTCATGTAGTTGAGGATGAGGCCATGACTTTGAGTAGGTTTAGACAAGGCCTAAAAGTTTATCTTAGGCGTGAGCTTGTCCTTCGGGGTGTCGCTACTCTTGACCATGCTTACTCTTTAGTCCGAGACTCTGAGTCAGTTATGAGGACTCCATATGGAAGGCGTGGTGACAACTGTCCTCCCATCAGCCTAGCGTCCACTCTTTCCCCTAAGTCTTTCCTAGGGCCTCCACCATCTAATATTTCCCCCAATTCCTAGGACTTCCACCTGCGTGCAGTGCTTCAAATGTAAGGGTTTTGGCCACATTTCTTCCAATTGTCCTAGTCGAACCTTGGTCATTGAGGAACATGAGGGTGTAGTAATGAACCTTTAGTAGATTAAGTCTATGAGCCTAAGCTTGAGGATTTTGATGATTTGGGAGATGATGAGGATACCTTCTTAGGTTGTATCCGGATCCTTCCTATGGATCTAGGTTCTGTGCCCCTTGCTCCCGACACACCTCTGTTAAGTGTTGTACGTTGTGCCCTTACCCAACCCAAAGGTACTGATGATTGGCGTCTTCATGCCATTTTTCATACTTATATCAAAATCAATAATAAGGGTTGTAAAATCATTGTGGATAGTGGGAGTTGCATTAACGCGGTTTCTGTGGCTACTGTGTCCCGTCTTGGGTTGCAACCAGTGTCTCACCCTCAGCCATATAGTGTCTCTTGGGTTGATACTTCTTCCATAGCTATGAAAGAGTGTTGTCTGGTGCCTATCTAGTTCCTAGAATATAATGATCATCTATGGTGTGATGTCATTCCTATGGATGTCAGTCATGTCATTCTTGGTAGACCTTGGTTATTTGACTTAGATGTGACCATCCATGATTGATCCAATTCATGTTCCTTTGTGTTTAATGGAAAGAAGATTCATCTTAACCCTTTACCCCCAAAACCTGTTGGCTCACTGTAAGCAAAGAAAATTGTGGAACGAAAAGGGCTAAATATCATTAACTCTACGAAGTTTGAGCGTACACTCGTGGTTGATTCTGTTGTGTTTGTTGTGGTTGTTATGGAGGTTCTGTTGGAGTCTCCAATAGTGGCCCCTACTGAGGCCCAGTCATTTTTTCAGGAGTTTCGGGATGTCTTCCCTGAGGACTTCCTTAACCACTTACCCTACCCTCTCTACGAGATATTCAACATGCCATAGATCTTGTCCCAAGAGCCTCTCTTCCAAACTTGCCTCATTATAGGGTGAATCCCACTAGGCATGCTGAGCGCCAGAGGCAAGTGGGTGAACTCTTTCACAAAGGATTTATCTGTGAAAGTTTAAGTCCTTGTGCAGTTCCTGCCCTTTTGACTCCTAAGAAAGATGGTTCTTAGAGGATGTGCATTGATAGTTGTGCCACTAATAGGATCGCAGTGAAGTATCGATTTCCCATCCCTAGTCTTGATGATATGTTGGATATGATGGTTGGTGCCACAATATTTTCTAAGATTGATTTAAAGAGTGGGTACCACCAAATTAGGATTCGCTAGGGTGATGAGTGGAAAAATACCTTCAAGATGATGGATGGCCTTTATGAGTGGTTGGTCATGCCTTTTGGACTAACTAATGCCCCGAGTACTTTTATGAGGGTACTGACACAAGCTCTTCGGCCTTTCATGGGTAAGTTCCTTGTCGTCTACTTTGATGACATTCTCGTTCACATAACACTAAGGAACAATATTGTTGTTTTATTAATGTTTTATCTATTTTATTTAGGGTTTGTACTACCCTACTATTTAAGGACATCTTCTATTATGGTTATTTTATTAATGTGTTATTTGTTTTATTTATGGTTTGTATTGCCCTACTATTTAAGCACTTGTAAGGAACATTGGAACAGTAGGTTTTGAATTAAGAAATTAAGCACCACGGCCGCCTCTTTCCAACCACTCCCTTGTTTTTCTTCTTCTTCCTTTCTTCTCTTTTGGTTTCCTTTTCTTCCCTGTTTCCTATTATTTTGCTTCTATTCTTGTTTTATTCTGTGAGCTGGTATCGGGAAACTTGGTATTAGTGAGGGAATGCTTCCTAGATCCCTAGAGGTAAGTGTATGCTCCACTGACCTTAAATGTACACAGATCAAACTGGGTCCCATTTTGAAATGGTGAATATTGGTTCTCCTTTCGATATTCTGTTTGCTTCTTAACTAATAATCAAGTTCCCTTTTTTCTGATCCATGATTGTGAGTACTCCTTCCCACACAACATTAATGAGACTAAGAAACTATTCGGGGAAGCATAAAGTTTGTCTGCTATTGGTGGGTGTAATTTTAGTAGCTGATACAATCATTGGAGCCCTAAAAGCACCTGAGTTGAATGAATGCTTTTGAATCAGAGGCTGAAATGTTGACCCCCAGGGGTTGGCTCAAGTGGTAAGTGTTTTGGTCTTCTTGTTATGCTCGATTGTTATGAATCCATTAAAGTGGGCTGGGCTTGATGGCCAACTTAGTTGTTATCTGTTATTTTAATTAATTTCTGTTGTTAGTGGCCCATGGGCCTAGTTAATGTGAGTGGCCCATGGCCTTAGTTTGGACGTTGTCGTTTAAGGGAATTGTTTCCCAGTATATGTAAGGGGGAGGTAGTTTTGTTGAGGGATTCTAGAATATTGTTGAACTTTCTATTATTTGCATCTATGGAGGAAGCGGATGGCCTCGAACTCACCCCAGTGTAGCCATATCATCATCTTCTTGTTCTTGATTCATTCCTTTATTTTCTACATTACTGTTCTTTACTTTAGGTTCATTACGTTTAATTCAAATTCACTCTATCAAACTCACAAACACCTTACCTGCATTTTCCATTTACATCATAGAATATCCACTTCATTCCTACACACCTTACTCAATACAGTCCATATACAAGTGGGTACATAACAAGTGGTATCTAGAGCCGACGATCCATGGAAGACGAGCTATGTTTCGAGCAGCAACAAGAGGCCTTATAGCGGTAGGTAGACGCTAATGAAAAGAGTCTTCAGGGGTTTAATAACAGCTTTAACAGCTTGATAGATATGATGCTTTATTGGGTGGTAAGGCAGAACAATATTACTAATCGATACGATACTATAGAAAAATTAGTGAGATTAAAGGTTCGGAAACGGAGGTCAGTAGTTGTTGAATACCAGGTGGGCAAAGAAAAATCTGTAGTTGTAGAAGATGCAATAGAAACTATGGAGGACGGCAGAAGGTATAGGAAAAGAGAAAAATAATACAGTAGAGATGGAAGAGATAATAGTAGTGCCCACGGAAGAAATCTCTCATCCACTTGTTCTTAGAAACACAGAACATAAATTAATTTCTCAAACTTGAAAAGATCGAACATTGCAGTCGCTTCCTAGTAGGGAAATTATTCTATGTGAAACTAAGGGTGATGCTCATTGAGGTGATGATTACCATCGAGATATTCCTGTAGGGAGTGTTGTTCGAACGAGTCCATAAGAAGTGATTCTAGTTTTTTCATTGGGTCCGGCTAGAGACCAAAGGTCTTGAGCGACCGATCCGGCAAAACAACTCAAAAGATAAAGAAGCATCATTAATTTCTTCATGCTCGTTCCAAGTTCGAAGTACCATTTGTACAAATAAGAATCCCCTTTGTTGCCTTGCATGTGTGGGTTCCATTGGCTTACTCTCGTGCTCGATTGTGGATTCTCGATCCAGGGATTTGCACCTACTATTTTTCCACAAGTGAGGTTCATCCATTGTTTCAAGTGGGAGCTCTTAACCAAACCATAGTACTCTCCCTCAAAATCAAAGAAGAAGTGAACGACAGAAGTGGCCAACTCTCCACCAGGAACTCTGCCCATCGCCTCGGTGCCTTCGAGGATCTTGTTTGGCGATTTGATATCTACAGGAAGTTGGAAAAGCACAGAGGCTATGCGAATACTATAAGTTTCAATGCAAATGGTGACATTCTGGTTTTAGGATCTAATACCAGCTGGGTTATACTTTGGGATTGGGTGACTGGTCATGCCAAGCTTTCTTTTAATTCAGATGGGTAGGTGAGACTCGCTGAGATTTCAGAATGTGGAGTGGAAATTAAATTGCTTGCTAAACATCAAGCACGAGCTCATAAGCTAGCTATTGAAACTGGGAGCCCTCATATATTTTATACCTGGGGTGAAGATGGGTTGGTGCAGCATTTTGATTGGAGAACTCAGGTTGCCACAAAAATTTTCACATGCCAACCTATTGATGACAGGAGAAATTACATCCGCAAATAAAAGTGGGATGGATCAACCGATTTTTGGGTAATTTCTAATTCCTTGAGTTTTTCGTGGCTAGTTGGGTGTGATTTGGGCAGAGCCTTGCTTGCCTTTCAATGATCCCGTGGATGAATTTTGGGTATAGAAGAGTAATGGGGTGTTTATTTGATGCGAGAGTTGTTTGAGAAAATGCCTCATAGATATGTGGAATCATGGAATGCTATGGTTTTAGTATACATGCAAAGAATGGTGCCTAAGTTGTTTGTGGAAATGTCAGTGAGGAGTGATAACAAGGTCTCTGCTGCTATATCCTAAACAACTGCTACTCCAATTGAGCGTGTTAAAATTCTGACCCAGAACCAATTTGAGATCAACACCGAGAGGTTGTCTATACTATGAAAGGATAGTGGGGAGTGTTTCAAGCAGACAATGAAGGAGGAGGATTTCGAATCACTATGGGAAGTCTCGTCCTAAGTTTATATCATAACACAATTTCCACAAGTATCAACTAGGTCTAGAATTCATGAAGTCAAGGGACCTTTGAGTGCAATTGGAATCCAGGGTGTTATCCTCTTGAGAACCTGGGTTGGGACGATAATTGGAACCATTGCCCTTATTTTCTTTTATTCTCACGAGTATGCCATTCGAAATCGATTCAGTACAAAAATTATTCACGAGTGCAGGGCCCAAAGTTTATTGACCCTTTCCGTAATTTTGTTTAATGCCTTAGCGGTGGTAACACTAGGTACTATTGTTTCAATTAGTCAAAATGTTCCTACAGTGATGATAGGGTCAATACATGGGTTTCTACCCAGCAACTTTACTGTTTACTTTGATAAGAAACTCAATATTAAACAAGGAATATTGGTCTGGGTTATCGGTAGACCATTTTGTATGCACGAGGATTCAAAAGATTAGGTTCTTGGTGTCGCTATGGTATGGAATAAATTTGCTAAAATTTGTGAATATCATCTGATAGAGGAACAAATCTTGTGGCCTTTTGATAGCGGAAGAGGAGAAGTATACAGTGGTATTGAGTTTAGTGCAGTTATGAAAATCAACAATGTACACATCGGCGTGCTTTGCTCTGAAGTTTGGTTCATGATTCGTCTTTTCACTCGTGATAAAGCTATTTTCTATAAGGGTTATTATGAGCATAAAGGAGATAAAATTCTTAAGGGAACAATGGCAGTTTACTATTGATTCAGAAGGAGAGGTTTTGTGTCATCAATCTGAATTAAGGCAAGTTATAGCTGCAGTTGTGGCAAGTGATACAATAGAATATTCTGAAGCAATTCTTGGTAACCCAAATGAAGATGATTGTACTTGGATTGTTGATTCAGAGAAGTGGGGAGGTGATATTGAGCTTTCAATATCAGTTGATTATTATGGGCATGAAGGAGGGGCTTATTCACTTAAAAGGAATAGACACCCTTGTCTTAGAGCTATGGGAATTGTGAAGACGACCAGAGGTGGTGAAAAGAAGAATTTTTTTTTTTCTATTGGTTTGAATTTCTATGGAAAAAATATGAGGCCGTTCAACAGCTGCGACCTTACACTAAACTTTGAGGACAAGGTTTTTTAAAGGGGGAGAATTTGTTATGAATCCATTAAAGTGGGCTGGGCATGATGGCCAACTTAGTTGTTAACTGTTATTTTAGTTAGTTTCTGTTGTTAGTGGCCCATGGGCCTAGTTAATGTGAGTGGCCCATGGCCTTAGTTTGGAGGTTGTTGCTTAAGCAAATTGTTTCACTATATATGTAAGGGGGAGGTAGTCTTGTTGAGGGATTCTGGAATATTGTTGAACTTTCTGTTATTTGCATCCATGGAGGAAGCTGGTGGCCTCGAACTCACCCCAGCGTAGCCATATCATCATCATCATCTTCTTGTTCTTGATTCATTCCTTTATTTTCTACATTACTGTTCTGATGAGAACCAAGGTAGGTCTAGTCTTAAAGATCATTTGCAAGTTCCAGATGGGCAATTACAAGATCAAAAGCCAAGAAGATCAAGGAAGCTAGCAAGAGCCCAACACTCAAGATGGGCTTGAAAGAAGGAGAACTAGTCTTGATCCACTTAATTCAAGTTGTGGAAGACATGACTTAGAGATAGGGCCCATTGTTATTGGAGACATGATTTATTAGTTTATAATAAGTGGGCTTAAGGATGCTTGGCCTACATATGTCTTATTTATTATGAACTATGATTTTGGGAAGGCCTTGTATTGTGGCCAATGGCTTATTCAGAAAGTTACTTTTTAGGAACTAGAGTTCAAGAGCCGAGTTACTGTAGCAGCTGCGGCACTGTTCATGCAGGGATATTTTTGGGAGAAAGGACTTTATTTTGATTAGGGTTTCAATTAGGTTTGGTTTAAATACTCTTTGTAGTCTCATTTGAAGGGTTAGACAATATTGAATCTTAATTGTGAGTTGAGTTTACTCCTGTTCTTGATTGAACTTTTGAACTTATCAAAAGTAAATCACAACATTTGTGGCGTTCTGTAACACCCTGCTCCTTCCTTCATTCTTTCTGACGTAAGCAGTTACGTCAGATGCGATAGCCAGCCCGCTCCTCCTCTCTAGTGTCTAAGAGTCTCGTCACACGTGCCAGACATCGATGGCTTGTTTTTAAAGATACTACGTGATTTTTAAAGTTATCTTGTGTTTTGAAGTTATGTTTATTTTAAATGGAAGATTCCTATTATTATTTAAGTAAAGAATATTTTAAATAACTAAATTATAATAACTTTGAATAGCTCCAAAAATATTATAATTGTGGGAATCATTTTATATAAATGATTCCAGTTATTTAAAATATTATGTGATCTAAATAATGATGGAATCTTTAATTAAATTAATAGTTTTATTCTTTTAAGTATTTTGAGTAAGACTTCATCATTTTATAAATGATGATAGAATATTATTTTCAATAATATTCTAGCTTTATTCATCTCGATGCTTTTAATTAAATAAATATTTATGTATTTTCAAATCAGTGTTTAAGAGTCATCGTAGACCATTTTATAGACACCCAGAAGTCAGGTTTTAGTATAAAACCCCAACCCTCTCTCTCTTCTCCCTCACTTTTCCCTCCCCTTTCTCTCTCCTCCCTCTCGGCTTGCATTGCACGATGCAGCTCTCTCTCTCGCTCGAACGGTTCCAGCTCCCAGCCCGGCGCCGCCCTGCCTCACCGCACGTCCCACCGGCACCGCCTCCCTTCGGCGAGCCTCCCAGCACTAGCCCTGCTCCCTCACCCTCCGCCCTCCTCTCCCTCGGCCATGCACAACCCGAATGGGCTTGATGGCTCTTGCACCACCGTGCGCCGTTCTCCGGCGCCACCACCTCCAAGATAGCTCCTCCAACCACCGACCATCCTCCTCCAGTGACCCCGGCCTCCCTCTCCCCGCGGGTAGCCTCCCATGCATGAGCATAGGTGCACCCACGCACGGGTTCACTATGCGAGTCTGTAGCGCCGCCGTGCACGGCTATCTCAGCCACCGAACACCACCATGAGACTCCTTAGGCCTCCCCCTTCCTCCTCCCATGAACCCACGGCCAGTAGGCCTCTCCTCCACCTCCTAGTGTCCCCCTCTCCATCGCACGGGTTTAGTCTCCCCCGCCGCCGTATGCCACCACCCATGGCGTGTGACCACCCTCTCCGGCATCCTCAGGCCACCACGAACCCAACAGGACCACCCATGGCCCCGATCTGCTACCCAAGGCCCCACACTCTCTCTCACTCTCCCACGGCCTCTCTTCCCTCACATTGCACGGCCAGCCACCGTAGGCCACCGTGCCGACCACCACCGAGCCTCCACGGCTCCTCCAGCAGTTCCCCTAGCCTAACCTTAGGCCTAAACCACCACTTATGTGGTGGGTAATCACTGCACGTGACTGACCGCCACTGTACACGGCGAGATCCACCGCGATACGCTCCCTCTCTAGCATCATCAAGGCCACCTTAGGCCCTTCAAAGACCACACCTAGCTACCCAAATGCTTAAACAGCCACTGTACAGGGTGTAGCCACCCCGTACGCTCCTTTCAACGTTATCACTGTGACGGCTAGCGAGCGACCCATGGGTTATCCCGTCGATGGTATAACTCTCTATCCCTCGCTTTTTATATTAAATGTTAGATGTTAACTAGTTGACTAGGCTGTGAACTGTGCTGTTAGTATTATAGGTTGTGGACTGTGCTGCTAGTATTATAGGATTTGCTGTGTAGTGACGATGTGACGTGAGGTGATGAAGTGTTGGGCGTAGTTGGGAAGTGTGCTGTGTAGTATTGTGGACTATGCTGTGAAATGTGGTGGTTGCATATATGCAGTAGTAGTGGCGTGGCCTAATGCTATGTAAGGAGTACACGTGGAGTGTACTCTGTGTAGTGAGACGAGGCACCATATGGCGTGTGTGCCATAGCGGTGACGTGGCGTAGTGCCGTGAATGGAGTACGCGAGGAGTGTACTCCATGAGGTGAGATGGTGCACCGTATGGAGTGTATGCCATAGCGGTGACGTGGCGTAGTATCGTGAATGGAGTACACGTGGAGTGTACTCCATGTTGGGAAACGATGCATAGTACGGCATGTGTGCCGTATTAGTGACATGGCAAAGTGTCGTGAATGGAGTATACGCGGAGTATACTCCATGTAGTGGAGTGATACACCGTATGGCATGTACGCCATAGCGGTGACGTAGCGTAGTTCTGTGAAGGGAGTACACGTGGAGTGTACTCCATTGTAATGGAGTGATGCACCGTATGGCGTGAGTGCCATAGTGGTGATGTGGCGTAGTCCTGTAAAGGGAGTTCATGAGGAGTGTACTCCATGAGGTACAGCGATACACCGTATGGCGTGTCGCGAAGATAAAGGTGATTGCGTAGATGGGTGAAGAGCTTGATGTATGTTGTAGGGAACTATGAAACAGTATCCCGAAGTGTGAGATACGGCCTGTAGTCCAAGGCGACGAGTGTCGCCATGTGACTAGCTTATGGCTAGAAATAAGTGTTAAGTGGCCAAGAAGTATCAGAGCAGTGCAGCGGAAGCATGATTGGGCAACGTCATGAAGTGACGTGGTCAATCATGAAGCTGTGCTGTGATGGGTTAGGATGCATGTGAGGTGATGTGACAGAGTCATGGTATAGCTTGGGATTTAGTCTCGAGCTATATGGCGTGACGTAAGGTGTATTCATGGACAGAGTCCCATCATGCTAAGTGTTGGGATGAATTGTCATGAGGCACGGCTAGCATGAAGAGTCGTGCTAGTCGGGTTATGAGGAGGTTGGTAACGGAGTATGGCGTTCGCCATACGAGTCCGTGACCAATGTATTAAATGATGATCTTAAGGAATAAAGGAGTAAGGTATATGTGTTGTCTGGTTAGACGTACGTGCCGGACAGATTCACCATATGTAATGGGTAATCTATCCTAATTATGGCTACACGGTGCTCAAACCTCAAAGTGGCTTGGAGTCATGTGACGTGAATGGGTGATCATGAGAAGTAGAGTGAGCTAAGATACATGAGGGTAACGACGAAGGTACTGTCTAAGAATGGGATGCATGACTTAGTTAGTCTAAGTCATGCGTCGGAACATGGTTAATGAGAAGAACAAGACAGACGTCCTAGTGTCTTAATCCTAAGGGGAATCATGGATTCGCCTTAACGAGTAAGCACTCGAGGTAGAACGTAAGGTTGAAAGAAGTAGAGACCGTAATGGGTCTCCAAGGGTTTTACCATAGTAAGGAACGTAACATAGCACGTGATAGAAAAGAAAGGAAGCTTCGAGGGCCATGCCTTGAGCTTCAGACTAATGCTTTAAGAGACGTGAAGAGAGTGTTTTAAAACTGGTCCCTACAAACTGATGTTTTAAACGATATCGTGAAAGATGATGTTTAAGCCACGCTTTTAAACGAAAAGAATGTTTTCTTACTAAAAGATGTTTTTCCACGAAAGCATGAAAAGAAATGAAAAGAAAAGAATGAATGCCCATGCCCATGAAATAAAATGAATGAAAGCCTCAGCTCTTTAGAGCTGACATGAATGAATGACTGAAAAGAACGGCATGTGGCATAAATGACTGTATGAAACTACGTAACAGCCATATGAATGAATGGAAAGGGGTACCCAATGAATGAATGGGCAGATTGCAATGCTGGGCAGTAGTATCTGGTAGTTCACCCAGTGCTGCACCCTAACAGAAAGGGATTCCAACCTGTGGCCACGGGCGAATCCATCGGCCCAAAAGGCCGCTAACCCCAGCACGCGGGGCGTAAAGACGTGCACTAACCTATGAAAGTGAAAAGAAAAGAAAAGTAATGTATGTATGCATGCACTGCATTCTTCAAGAAATGAAGGTAGTGACGGGGGAACGTTTTAAAGAAAAGAAAAGCATGTTTTAAGAGTGAAAGCCCCCGTTCACTGGTGTTTTTAATGAAAGCATGTATGCATGTACGTATAATATGTATGAATGATGAATGAAAACCTACGTTGTTATATTTTAACGGTATGAAGTAACGCTTACTGAGTATTTGACTCATTTTAGTTTTTATGTGTGCCCCTCCCCCCATAGGAAACTAAATGGGCAGTACGCCTAGGAGGGACACAGCCAAAGGGAAAGAGTACGGAGGTCTAGGCATGAAGGTTTTGAACGTACGAAAAGATCTTTTTATTTTAAAAAATTTTATTTCCCACTCCAAAACTCTTTTATTATAAAAGCACTTTTTATTTTATAACGTAGAGTCTTACACTCTGGGAATGACTGTAAAAGGTTTTAAATCGAACGGTAACTCCCGTCGTATTTTCTAAAATATTTTCAAAAAGGTCCACTTCAAGGACGGGCGTTACATGTTTCCTCCTTGTAATCTGGATTCTTAAGATGGGTTCTTCAACAGGTCTAGATTTTAATATAATCTAGGTTCTTGAAATGAGTTTTCATTGGGTCTAGATTCTCCATCCACTGATTTGATTTTGATTTTCTTGGGTGAGTTTTCAAATTGATTGTGGGTTCAAGGGATTTTATTCCTGCGGGTTCATATCATGTTCTTTACTTTAGGTTCATTATGTTTATTTCAAATTCACTCTGTCAAACTCACAAACACCTTACCTACATTTTCTATTTACATGATAGAATATCCACTTCATTCCTACACGCCTTCCTCAATACAATCCATATACAAGCGGGTACATAACTTCGAACCCTCGGGCGCAAACAATTTCATTTCTAGGAACCACATCTTGTTGGTTAAAAGCCAACGATTTACCTAGTCTGTGTGATGGAGATGCATTACACGAGTATGGGGTTTAATTGGGTTAAAGACATGTGTTTGCATGGTCTTTGGAATTTCTCGTCATAAAAACTCAGAGGCTGTAATGTTTGATGTCTAATACATTCCCACTCAATGCCTTTGATAAGATACTGCAACCGGTGTTACTGTCTAACAACCGAAGTGCTTTGGCTTTTAATTCAGAGACAGCTTAGGTAACATGAAATTTTAGAAAGAGAAATGATATTTGTAGTCATAGAGTGTGTAAGCTCACACTCTTTGAAAAAAATAAATAAATATGAAACTCATATGAAAAAATTAATTTTTTAATAGTGGATTAAGTTTTTTTCAAAAAGAATGTGTAGTTTTTACACAATTCATGATTATATCTAATATTACTCTTAGAAATAATTGAGATCAGAAGCGAACTTGAGATTATCATTGAATTGTGGAAGTTACTTATAATTGAAGCCCTTGCCCATCCCAAATTTGCATGCACTTCAAGCTGTAATTGTTCCTGCCTATTGAGTGAGAGTGGTCACGTTCGCACAAACGATCCTTACCTCTTTCGCTTACGCGTATGCTTGTGCATCAATACGCAGCACACGCTATTATGAGGCAAGCAGTTTAAGCTGGAGAGCCTATTTACATTGGAAAAAAAGCTATTTACATTCCGTTTTATAAATACACTAACCTCATCGTTGTCGTGGAAATCATTGAATCAGCTATCATAAAAAATTATTTGTACGTGTTAAAATTCTTTGTACTAATCTTTCCAGTAATAGTTTGAGTGGTTAGTGTTAAAATTATTTTTGTTTTGAATAAGTTCTTCATGTAATTCTATTTGGATTTGTAACACCCCATTCCCATAAGCTAGGAGTGTCACGTGTTTTTCATAAAATAAACCCGACAAGAGATCTTATATTAAATGAAAAACAATTTAGGACTTATTTCATAAAACTTTGTCTGATAAAAATGTCTTAAAAAAACTTAAATGAATAAACTGAATAAAAGTCATGTCATGAAAGCACTAAAATAAATTTATATCTATAAGGTCTAAAACTAAAATAACTGCTCCTTCTAATCCTAGCCTGCCTGTTCGTAATCATCATCCACATTTGGATGGTTAAAAACATGAAAACAAACTAAAATGAGTCGAATACTCAGTAAGAAATCCATCACAACGTTAATATACTAAACATAAGGTTTTTCATAAAAGTTTTTCATGCTGAGAGCTTAAAATTCATGACTGTTCAAACTGATGTTTATGCAATGCATAACTGATTTATCTGAATTAACTGACTGAACTAACTGGCCAACATACTTAACCCTGTGTGCAAGGTTGTGCACCGGCCCTACGTCCTGTGGCCACGAGGGGAGCCGCTGGTAGTATTCTGGCATACTATAGTGGACCACGCTTGAGTTCGTGGCTTGCACATCCACCCTAAAACTGAACTGCACTGGTACCGTGCATCTGAATGGCCATCTGATTAACTGATTTTATCTTATCTTACACTTAAACTTAAAATAGCTTACGTGTCTTATGCCCATGAGATGCATGACATAATACATACATAATTATAATTTATGAGTCTGAACATGATGCGGAATGACATAATCGTATGCTATGCTGGATGACATGTTTGCATATGACATGAGTGGTGCTTAAACAAAGGCTGTCAATGAACTAGCTTGAATAAAAATTAAATATAAGCTGAACTATGATAATCCTAATTTGTGATCAAATTACTTACTTTGTCGCGCTTCTTCTTGAATCTCAAGTCGTGACTAGTCACCTATACACAATATTAAATATTACTAAATCTGTCTAGAAACATGTACTGATAACCTACTTAATTAAATTCCTAATCCAGAAGATAGTCAAATAAACCTCTTGCTTAACACCATAAAATTAATAAATTCTTATATCTTTAAATTACTTAAAATACTAATAACATATTATAACTTAGTAGAATACTTGAGCTATTTTAAATAAATCATAAAAACCTAAATTCTTACAATAGATTTAATTTTCCATGATTAACATAATTATTTAATTTTATAAGAAATCTAATAAATATTAATATCGTTTAAATACTCTTAACATATTTCTTTATTTTAAATTTACAACTTCAATAGCATAAAAATATCAAAATCTATTATAAAAATATTAGAAGTTCACTTCATAACATAGATTTAAAGTATTAAAATAAATGATTAACCATTGTAATTTAAATACTAATATAATATCTAATCTTTCAATATTATTAAATATATATATATATCTAAGTTTAATAAAAACACAACTGGTGGAAACACCCGAATCATAAGGATAAACTTAATAGTATGCAATATAAAATTATTGCAGGCTATTAGTATAATTCAATCTTAATTTAATACTTAATAACTCAATAGTTTTATTAAAATCCTACTATATATACAAAGGAAAATCAACTAAACTATTAGGCTCAAAGATATACTTTAAAATATATTTCAAATCCTTTAAACACTTTCTTATAACAAAGACTTATGATTATTATATCTATTAAAGTAAAAACTTTGACTTGATTAAAATTCCAAACCAGTAAAATCAATAAAACAGTTTATTGAAACATAATAAAATTAAGCCCAATTTAAAGTACATTAAAAGGTTCCTACAAGATGATCTACGGGAGCTTTCAAAGCAAAGGTTTTAAGGGCATAAAGATAATCTTACTATTATAGTATGTAGTAAATAAAAACTTGAAAACACAACTTAATACTATAAAGAGAAACAGAGGCTCGGGAGAGAGGAAAAGAGACATGCGAAGCAGGGGCTCACCGTGGAAGAGAAGTTGACGTGCGGCGGCTATGGGTGGTTGGCGGTCGTGTTGGTCAGTGGTTTCTGGCACCGTGGTGGTGCTCCAATGTCCTGGGGTGATCAGTAGTGGGCTGAGCAGAGCACACGGGCCTCTTTTGTTTGTTGACAGTGGAGAGATGCGGCTAGCCGTTGGCTTACGGTGGCTGTCCAACACGTCGACGCATTCTGGGTATATTTCGGTGGCGGCAAATTTCTGGGCTGTCCGTAGCTGCTTCGACATGGTGGAGATTCGTTAGTTTCTCATGAACGGGGCGGGAGCAGGTGCTCTGTTTCTTGGTACGAGAATAGGGGGCGATCGTGAGGTTGAGGGTGGGCTGGGCAGAGTTGGTAGTTTGGGGTGGTGGTGGTGCAAGGAGGTTTGCGCCTCTTTCGAAGTTTGAGGACAGGGTTGGTGAAAAGAAGGAAAAAGAAATCTTGGAAATGCTATTCACTTCTGTAAGTTCATACCAGTGCGTTGACTGTAAACATCAGGTTGCAAAGCAAATGCTTCCAATGGCAGCCTTCTAGTTCTATAACAGATCCAGAAACTAGAAACTAGGTGTGGCGGAAAAACATATCAAGACAGATTTCCGATTAGAAGAGAAAAGAAACAAATAATTTACATCCTTTAATCGCAAGATCTCCTCCGCTTCAGCATTGCATCACAAACCTTCACAGCATGAAGATTATCTCTTACATTATGTACTCTAACAATGTTTGCTCCACCTAAAACACTGGCTGTGACAGAAGCAATAGTGGCAGGATCTCTCTCATCTGCAGCAGTTCGAGAGCGAATGTCACCCAAAAATCTCTTTCTCGAGGGTCCAATCAATATAGGAGCATGAGACATAGCGAAACTCTTTTTTGCAATCTCTGCACAAATGCTTGGTAAATCTGTTAGGATGTCCAAATTATGTTCGCTTCTCTTTGAGAATCCAACACCTGGGTCAATAATTATCCTCCAGGCTGGAATACCTGATAATTCCGCATCCTTAACTCTCAAGTATAACTCAGAAGCTACCTGCTTACAAACATCATCATACTGAAGGTTTTCAGTATTTTGCATCGTAGATGGGTTCCCCCTCATGTGCATTGCAACATATGGAACCTTCAGGCCTGCAAGGACTCTAAGCATGTTAGAATCTAACTTCCCAGCAGATACATCATTCACAAGATGAGCCCCTTTGTTGATTGCTTCTGAAACAACACCTGAATAGAAAGTATCCACTGATACGAGCTTTCCCTCTACCTCAGGCATCCTTACAACAGCTTCAAAAACAGGGATAAGCCTATCTAGTTCTTCTTCAGCGGATATCCAAGAGGCCATTGGCCTTGTCGATTGAGCTCCAATATCAATTATATCGGCCCTTCAGAAATCATCAAGTTGACCTGAGAAATTGCAGAGTCCACAGAAACGAACTTTCCGGCATCACTAAAACTATCTGGGGTCACATTAAGAATACCAATGACAGGTTCTCAGTGACCAGTCCCATAAACCCCTTTTAATGGGTAAAACTCTTTTCATGCCTTCCTTTCCAATAAGGGATTCACCAACCATTTTCTCCCATGACTCAAAAAGTCCATCAGAATCCAGTGAAAAGGAATGCCAGCGGGTAACTGGATCGCAATCAGCAACTGATCCCAACAAATCCATTAGAGGGAGCATTACAAATGGTCTCTCCCAAATTCTTTCATGGGGTATAGTTAGAAGATCAGAGTGGACCTTGAACCTTCCATAGAACAATATGTCCAGGTCAATAGGTCTTGGACCATACCTTATACCATCAGTACGACCCATGTCTGTTTCTATTTTCTTGAGCACTCCCAATAATTCATGTAGGCCGAGTTTAGTGGCAGCTCTAACCGCTGAGTTGAGAAAGAGAGGTTGATTGGTCACATATGCTGGAGCTGTTTCATACAAACAAGCATGTCTTGTAATATTTATGCCCGAGTTGTTCATCAACTCCAAGGCTTTGTTGAAATTATGTAGTCTATCGCCCACATTGCTTCCCAAAGCAATAACTACTTCTTGCTCTGGAGAAAGAACTTCCACAAAGGCATTTGGGGAGGAAGAATGCAGGGCTGCAGAAAGGATGGGAACAAGTGTATAGAAACTGGCTCAGATAAATTCACCCAAAAAACAAGAGGGCTCATATAACTTCTTTCTGCAATCAAAGTATCGCAACCAACCATAGTTTATGTCCTATATGGCAATGTTATCCCTGAGAGTTGATTTTCGTAATCATGGTGAAAAATTCTTAGTGGCATTCAACCAAAAACCCATTATTTCACCCAATTTAGACGCCAAGTTGTTTAAACTGAGTATACATTGAGTAATTCTACATAGAAGCCACAGTAGTGGTGTACTCGTTGCACTCATTACGTGGTGTAACGACCCGATCGTATATTTTTAAGGATTAATTACAGATAATTTTATTAGGCTCAATAAGTGAGTTAAAACCCATAAAATGGCTTATGAATAAGTTATTTATTTGAACCTAGAATTAAAGTTCTATTTATATATATATAAAAAAAAAAAAAAAAAAAAAAA